>CAUYSK010061189.1:0-41043 GCA_963575035.1 Avahi laniger
CAACCCAAGTGTCCATCAATACATGAGTGGATTAATAAACTGTGGTATATGTATACCATGGAGTACTATTCAGCTTTAAGAAACAATGGTGATATAGCACCTCTTATATACTCCTGGAAAGGGCTGGAACACATTCTACTAGGCGAGGTATCCCAAGAATGGAAAAACAAGCACCACATGTACTCACCATCAAATTGGTATTAACGGATCAACACATAAGTGCATATATAAGAATAACATCTATTGGATGTTGGGCAGGGAGGAGGGGGGAAGAGGGAGGAAGGGACAGGTATATGCATACACAAAGAGTGCAATGCGCACCACACAATAGGATGGACATATTTGAAAATTGGACTGAGGGGGGGAGGGGGGGCAAGGGCAACCCACCTCCACTTTCTTTAGCTTTGATTGCTAGCCTTGTTTCCATAATATCTCATTTCTCTCACATAGGAACGAGATTTTAGAAGTTTGATAAACAACTGCTGCTTGTACTTATCAACAATTATTGAGCAAGTATGTGTCATCTATCTAATATCTAGTAAGGTACCAGGCCCAGGGAGGCAGTGAAATCCCAGTGATTATTGTGTAGACTATTTGGGTTTGGATTTTGCCTCCATCCCTTCTGGCCATAAGACTTTAGACAAGTTATGTGAAAAGTTATTATTCCCCCAGAAAGACTGATCTTAGTAACAAAGACATAGGATTACGTGGGCTTAAAGGATTAATGCATGTGAAGATTGTTATTAAAAAAAGAAAAAAAGTATTTGATAAACAAAAAATGTTAGCATTAATTGTTTTTAATGAATGAAGTAACGAAACGGTAAGAAACAGGCACTGTGCATAAAGAATTTATCATCTGATGAATCCTACTTTAAATGTTTTAGAAACAATTATTATGTGACTTCCAAAGATTATTAACAGATTTTACTAATAACCCAGAGGGAAAAACCAATGAGATAATGTTTCTTCATTGTCTTCTTCATTCATAGACACAAAACTATATTTTTTATGTCTAATTTTGCCAAATTTAGGCTGAATATATTTGATGCTCAAGATAAGACATTGTCCATTGGCTTCTAATTAATGGAATAATCTAACATGCAATCCACTTCCATTTGTGTGTGTGTGTGTGAGAGAGGGAGAATTTGGAAGGTCTTATTTCAATTTTTCCTTCAATCTGATTTGAAGAAAATGAGTGAGTTTTCATACTTCTTTCTAGGGAGAAGTAACTTTGCTGACAATCCCGGTGTTAGGCTCATTAATTTTATACCTAGTAAGATCATAAACATTTTCAAGAACTAAATATTAGCCAGCTTAGTATCAAGGAATAAGAATTTCCACATTTTTTTTTAAATTCAGACTTTGGGATATCATTTATGGATATCAAGTTTCTCTATATGGAAAATTCACCTATGAACTTAAATAATTCTTGCAAAAGTTGGTAATTAATTACCCGCATGGATGTTGAACATTTTGCAGGAGAGAGGCTGGTGCCATAGCTTTGCATTGAGCATTACTATTTTGGAAAACATTGCAAGGCTCTGGGTTTTGCCTTCATGCATGTGGGTGTTTAGAACATGACTTGTCAGTACACCAGCTCAAATCTATCTTCCAGACAGCTTCACATGGACTGACCCAAAAATACTGACCCGTGGACCAGAATGCCAATTTAATTATTTGCTCTAAAAAAGAGAACTGTCTGGAACACAGGGAGGCTGACATTCTCCTGACCTGAGCTGTCTTTAAGTATTGGCAAATTGTCCTGGTACACTAAATAATCAGAAGGCGACTTGAGTGTGGAATGAGGTTGAGGGGACTCTCTTACTTGTAGGGTAGATTCCAAAAAGTGGCTTTACTATGCCAAATGAAATTAACCTGACTAATAGCACACTATGAAAAGGATAGCTTTTCCTTTCTTCTGCTGGAATTAAGCATTGTAATTTGTTTATCTTAAAATTGTTTTGGAAACTACCATACTATATCACTGCATATCTATCGAAATGGCTAAAATAAAAATGTGACAACACAAAATGCTGGTACGGATGTGGAGAAACTGAATCCTTATGTACAACAGATGGGAATGTGAAAGAGTATAGTTTCTGGAAAACGGTTTTGCAGATTTTTAAAAAGCTAAACATGTACTTACCATACAACCCAGCCATTGCACTTTAAGGCATTTATCCCAGAGAAATGTCAACCTAGGTCCACAAAAAATCCTGTATACAAATGTCCAAAGTGGCTTTATTGTAATAGCACAAAACTGGAGATGACTCAGAGGTCCTTCAAAGGGTATGTGGATAAACCAACGGTGGGGCATCCATACAATGGATTGCTACACGGCAATAACAAGAAATGAACTGTTGACAATTGCAACAACTTTTATGAGTCTCTAGGTAATTATACCTCCTAGAAGGTCATATACTATATGATTCCATCTGTGTAACATTCTTTAAAAGACAGAATTATAGAAATGAAGAACAAATTGTGGTTGTCAGAGGTTAGGGGCTAGGGACTGCCAGAAGGGAGACAGATGTGGTTATGAAATGGCAATACCAGGATTTGTGACGATAGAACTATTCTGCATTTTTATTGTTGCCATTGTTGATTTTTAATTAATACATAATGATTGTACACATTTCTGGAATGCATGCACTATTATGATGTAAGCATACAACATGTAATGATCAAATCAGGTTAAATGGGACTTTTGTCACCTTAAACATTTATCATTTATTTGTATTGGGGCCATTCCAAATGTTACTACCATCTATCTTGAGATGTAAAATAAATCACTATTAACTGTAGTCACTCTACTGTGATATCAAACACTAGAATTTATTCCTTCTACCTATCTGTATTTTTGTACCCATTAACAAACTTCTCTTCATTCCCTCCTTTCCTCCTACATTTCCCAGCTTCTGGTAACCACCAGAACATAATGTCCTCTAGTTACCAATGCGTTGCTTGGAATAGAATTTTATTCCTTTTATGGCTGAATAATATTCCATTGCGTGTATGTAACACATTTTCTTCATCCAGTCATCCATTGATGGACACTAAGGTTGATTCTGCATGTTGGCCACTGTGAACATTGCTGAAAATAAATATGGAAGTTTAAATATCTCTTGTATATATGACTTTCCTTTCTTTTGGATGTATATCTACCAGTGGGATTGCTGGATCATATAATAGTTCTATCTTTAGTGTTTTAAGGAACTTCCATACTGTTTTCCATAGTGGCTGCATTAATTTACATTCCCACCAACAGTGGATGGGCAATCTCCCTTAGCTGCAACTTCATCAGCACCTGATATGTATATATATTTTTTGTCTTTTTGATAATAGCCATTTTAACTGGTGTGAGAAGTTAACTAATTATAGTTGTAATTGGCATTTCCCTGATGATTAGTGATGTTGAGCATTTTTTCGTATGTCTGTTGGCTATTTATGTATCTTCTTTGGAAAAAAAATTGTGCTCATGTCTTTTATCCATCATTTAATGGGATTATTTGTTTTTTTCCTGCTGATTTGTGTGAGTGCTTTGTAGATTCTAGATATGAGCCCTTTGTTGGATATATAGTTTGTGGATATTTTTTTCCTATTAGGTACATTGTCTATTTACTCTGTTGATTATTTCCTTTGCTGTGCAAAAATTCTCAATTTAATGAAATCCCATTTATTTATTCTTATTGTTCCTGTATTTGCTTCTGGGATCTTAATCATAATTCTTTGCCTGAAGAAGTGTAGAAGAGTTTTTCTTATGGTTTCTTCCAGAATTTTTATGCTTTCAGGTCTTACATTTAGGTCTTTAATCCATCTTGAGTTAATTTTTGTATGTGATGAGAGATAGGGATCTTGTTTCATTCTTCTGCATATACCTATAAAATTTTCCTAGCACCATTTATTGAATAGGGCATCCTTTCCCCAATGTGTGTTTTTATCTGCTTTGTGAGAAATCAGTTGATCATAGCTATATAGTTTTATTTGTGGGTTCTCTATTCCGTTGTATTGGTCTGTGTCTCTACCTTTTACCAATTCCATGCTGTTTAGTTATTATAGCCTTATAGTATAATTTGAAATCTGATAATGTGATGTCTCCAGATTTTTTTTTTTTTTTTTGCCTAAGACTGCTTTGGTTATTTGGACTCTTTTTTGGTTCTTATGAAGTTTAGAATAATTTTTTCTAGATCTGTCAAAAATAGCATTAGTATTTTGATGGAAATTGCACTGAATTTGTAAATCACTTTGGGCAGTATGGACATTATAACAATGTTGATTCTTTCAATACATGAGCATGGGATGTTTTATGATTTGTTTGTGTCATCTAGGATTTCTTTAATCAGCATTTTGTAGTTCTCCTTGTAGAGATCCTTCATCTACATGGTTAAGTATATTCCTAGGCACTTTATTTTCTTTGCAGATGTTGTAAAAGGTATTGTGCTCTTAATTTGACTCTCTGATTGATTGTTCTTCATATATAGAAATGCTACCTATTGGTGTGTATTGATTTTCTAACCTGAGACTTTATGGAATCTATTTATCAATTCTAGGAGCATTTTGGTGGAGTCTTTAGGGTTTCTAGATACAGGATCATATCATTGGCAAATAGGGACAATTTGTTCTTCTTTCTTTAGTTCCTTGAGATATAACATTAGATTGTTAATTTGTGATCTTTCTGTCTTTTTGATATAAGCATTTAAGGCTATGATCTTTCCCCTTAGCACTGCTTCAACTGTATACCATAGATTTTGAAAGCTTGTGTTGCTAAATTCAATTTTTTTAATTTCATCTTTATTTCATCAATAGCCCAAGGATCATTCAGCAGCAGGTTGTTTAATTTTCATGTATTTGTGTAGTTTTGAGAGTTCCTCTTGTAATTGATTTGTAGTTTTATTCCACTGTGGTCCGAGAAGATACATGGTGTGATTTTATTTTCTCTAAATTTACTGAGACTTGTTTTGTGGCCTAACATATGATCTATCTTGCAAAATGTCCCATGTGCTGATAAGCAGATTGTATATTTTGCAGTTTTGGGGTAGAATCTTCTGTAAATATCTATTAGTTTCATTTGTTTTAGAGTCCTATGTAAATCTAGTGTTTCTTTGTTGATCTTCTGCCTAAATTATCTGTCTAGTTCTGTCAATGGAGTGTTGAAGTCCCTTGTTACTATTCATTTCTTTCCTTAGATCTAGTAGAATTTGCTTTATGAATCTGAGAGGTCTTGTGTTAGGTACATAAATATTTAGGATTCTTGTGTCTTCTCATTGAATTGATCCCTTTATAATTATAGGATGATTACCTTTGTCTTTTTTTTAAACCATAGTTGATTTAATGCCTATTTTATCTGTTATAAAAATAGTTAGTCCTGCTCACTTTTGGTATCCATTGGCATGGAATATTTTTTCCACCCTTTTTATTTTGTATCTGTAGTAATATGTTTTAATTCCTTGACTTTTAATTTTAGGTTATATAACATAGATTTTTGTTTTGTTGTTATGATGCTTAAAAAATACATATTATAAATACAATAAATCATTTTAAACAGATGAAAGCTTAACTTTGACCACAAAGTATAGAAAAGAAACAAGCAAAGAAAAAACTTAAAAATACTACACTTTTCCTTCACCCCCCCCATTCTGACTTTTTGTTGTTTTATTTACATCTTTTTATATTGCCTCTCTTTTAAAAAATTGTTGTCATTATTACTATTATTCATGGATTTGGCCCATAGTCTTCATACTTAAGATATGAGTGATTCATACACCACAATTACAGTATTAGAGTATTATGAATTTGTCCACGTACTTACTTTTTTCAGTGAGTTTTATACCTTCAAATGTTTTCTTATTGCACATTAGTGTCCCTTGCTTTCAGATTGAAAAACTTCCTTTAACATATCTTGTTAGACAGGTTTGGTGGTGATGAATTCCTTTGCCTTTTATTTGTTTGGGAAAATATTTATCTCTCCATAATGTTGAAGGGTAGTTTTGCTGGCTACAGTTTCCTCAATTGTCAGTTTTATTTCCTTCAGCAATATGAATGTTATCCCACTCCCTCCTAGGTAAGGAGTCCACTGAGAATTCTGCTGCCAGACATACTGGAATTCCTTTATATGTTATGTAATTCTTTTTTCTTGGATCCTTTCTTTGTTCTTGACTTTCAGGAATTTGATTATTATATGTCTAAAGGTAGTCTTATTTGGGTTGAATCTCCACTGTGATCTTTGTTCCTAATGAATCTGGATATTAAAAACTTCTCTAGATTTTCAAAGTCTTCTATTGTAATTTCTTTGAATACACTTTCTACTCTTACTCCTTCTCTATTCTTTCTTTAAGACTAATGATCATTACATTTGCTATTTTCTAGCTCTTTTAAGTGTTATTCTTTGCTTTTTACTTTTCCTTTTTTCTTCTCCAACTGAGTATTTTCAAATAGCCTGTCTTCAAGCTCACCAATTCCTTCTTTCGTTTGATCAATTATGGTGTTGAGAGTCTCTGATGAATTTTTCAGTGGATTTATTGTATTTTTCAGCTCCAGATTTTCTGTGTGATTTTTTAAATTATTATTTCACTCTCTTTGTTAAATTTCTCTGATAAATTTCTGTGTTGATTCTGTATTTTCTTGAAGTTTGTTGGGCTTTCTCAAAACAGCTATTTTGAATTCCCTGTCTGAGAGGTTACACAGCTCAGTCTCTCCAGGGTCAGACATTGGCTCTCCTTTTAGTCTGCTTGGTGAAGTCAAATTTCCCTGAATGTTTTTCATGTTTGTGGACATTCATTGGTGTCTGAGCATTGAAGAACTTAGGTATATTTCTTCCATTTGGGCCTTGTTTGTACCTGCCCTTCTTTAGAGGGCCTTCCAGTACTTCAAAGAAGACTATTGGGTTCGCTAAGCCTGTAGTCACTGCAACCATTTCAGCACTAGAGGGTGCCCTAAGCCCTGATTTGCTGCAAGTCTTACAGATTCCTAGCTCTCCAACCTTGATGGACTTGGGGAAAAAAAGGAACAGTTTCCTGGGTTTACAAACTCTCTTGCTCACCTCTCTCATTCACCCACGTGGAAGGATTCTCTCTCTACTCTGTACTATCTGGAGTTATGGGAGGATGACACAGACATACCTCTGGGCTCTGAAGCTATTAATAGTACCATACTGGGTCATACCCAAAGCCCACTGCCTCCCAGACCAACACAGTACCAGGGCTCACTCAAGGTCTGTGGCCACTACTGTCTGACTGCTGCTGCTGTTTACTCAAGGCCTAAGGCAATTTAATCATCCAGTAGTGAAGTGAGTCAGGTGAAGTCCATCCCACATGGACCACAGATTCCCTTCTTTCCCAGGGTATGTCTAGAGGCTGTATCTGGGCCACAAAGTGATGCCATTTGAAATATTTTACTGTGGCTGGGCTGGTACTAGTTTCTTAGGCAAAGTCCCCTGAACTTCTCTTTCTCCTTTCCTGAAATGGAAATAGTCTCTTTCTTCCAAGCACTACCTGGAATTAGGACTGGGTGATGTGGACACTTCTGTGGTCACTGCAGCTGGGTTACTCCCCATTGTGCTGAGTTATCCCCCAAGCTCATGGCCTCTCAGACCAGTGTATACCAAGGCTCACTCAAAGATTGAGGTCACTACCACCAGCTTGGCACTGAAATTTATTCAGAGCCTGAGGCCACTTTAGTCAGCTGGTGGGGAAGCAGGCTGGGACTCAGCTTCTTTCTACCTGGGTGGTCAATTTCCCTGTGGCCTGAGACATGTCTAAATGCTTCTCACATAGACACTGGTCAGAAATCAAGGGCCACAGGGGCTCTGTCCTATCATTGTTCCACCATGTGGGGACCAGTATTAAATTCTAATGAAAAATCTTACACTCACTTGCTTTTCCCTTCCCCAAAGAGGCTGTTCCACTCTCTGTGTTGCTGTGCCTGGGGTTCAAGGAGGGGTAGGTTAGGCAACACAAAACTGTCTTTCCTGCCCTTTTCAATGCATCTTTTCTTATTATGCTAAAATCAAGTGCTATGATATTTCATTTGATTTCTTCAGCTCTTTTGAATATGCATTTCTGTGTGGATATTTGTTCAATTTAATGTTTCTGCAGGGGAAGATTGCCAGAAGGTTCTGTTCATCCATCTTGTTCCACCTCCTCTATTCTCTGTTTTCGTGTGGTGATGGATACCTGAATCTCTCCATGTGATAAAGTTACATAATAGTGCTAACACACACACACACACACCCCCACACGCGCACACACACACACACGAGAGTAAAAGTACAACTAGGAAAATTGGAATGAAATCTGTAGATTTTATCAATGTCATTATCCTGGCTGCGATGTTGTACTATAGTCTTGCAAGATATTATCATTAGGGAAAACCATGTAAAGGTACAAAAGAAATCCTCCTGTATTATTTCTTTCAGTTGCATGTGAATATTCAATTATCTCAAAATAAGAGTTTAATTAAAAAAAGATAATAGATATTTATTAGGTGTTTAATCTTAATAATGATTAAAAATAATAAGAAATATTTAAACTGTATATACAAGAAAAACACTCTTTTAGAAATACATAAAATCATTTTTCATTATGCAAGCTATATAGAACCATTCAAAACAATTAGAACTTTTAGCACAAAAAAATCACCTACCATTAACTGCCTAACAATATATTACATTTTTGATGTACTCACTCTTAGGCAATTTTCCATTCATTTAATGTATATTGTTGGTTTTTTTCTATTTTTGTTTTACGAAAATTACATTATTCAATTTTATAATCAAGTTTTTTTCAATTAATAAGATTTCGGCAAGTCAATACTTTTCTTTCTATTATGCAATTTTAGTAGCTATGTAAGATTTAAAATATTCAGATTTGCAATTAGACACAGCCTAGTTTCACATTGCAGCTCAGCCAATCACTGAATGTACAATCCTAAGTAAGTCACCCCATCCTTCCAGCATTTGAAGTCTCAATTTTCTTAACTAAAGAATGGAACTAATTACTGCTTAAAAATTTGTCATTAGGGTATGTAAGCATTTGGTACATAGTATGTACTCAATAAATCATGAATGCTGTTTTGGGAGGCCAGAAAAACATTTCTTAGGTATTCCTAGAGCTACTACTTCATGTTTGTGCTGAGAAGACAGAGCATTTGATTCCCAGAACAGCATTTGGCCATTGCCAGGCTGTGAATCATTAGGACATTACCATCTAATGAAAAGCCGACTTATCTGAGACCGTGTGCAATTCTATTTATAATCCACAGAAACCATTATTCCTAGTTTGGCAGCATGATTTAAAGATTCGTTCTACTCTCACTTGCCAGCTTACACCCCATATAGAAGTACACTCTTATACTTAATTCTTTCAGATATTACTGTGGGTTGACGTCCTCTCTGCCTAAATTCCATTCCAGCAAGTTTGAGATTTCCTTCAGATGTCCCTGGCATCTTCTGCTTGGTTCACAATTTCATTAAGTTTCACGTGGAGTGTTCTAACAACCCACTGACCAGTCTCTCTGCCTCCACGCTTCTCCTGCCTCAGTCTTCCCTTTGCAGTGTAGCCAGAGTGAGCTTGCTAAAAGTAAAGATTTTAAAAAGTTTATTATGCAATTTTTGATTTTTGAAACAATTATCCCAGTGAGTAATGAGATACCCTGAATGATGCTTATTTGTAAGAAGAGGCTTGTGATAATCGAGCAAGGATAAATTGACTTTGATTCCTACATAGGAGGCTTTTTTCCCTTGAATTCAGTTTAGATAGTTCCAAATCCACTTTATAGAAAGGAAGAAAGGAGAAGCAACAACTGAAGATGTGAGGGGAGATAATTCTGTTGAGACTGCTCTCCTGAGACATCACCATTTTCAAATCATCTGTGAATATTCTGGTTGGATAGATAATTGCGATTGCTCATTCAGTGAAGAAAAGGGTAGGGAAAAAAGTGCAATGAAGTGAAGCCTCTAAGTGTGTGTAAACAGATTTGTACACTGGACAGCAACATCGAAAATAGAATAATATTTTTGAACACTAACTTTGGGCCGGGTGCTTTCCATATGCGACATATTTAATCCTGATAGCAGTTTTATGATGCAAGTATTATTCCTGTGACAGAGATGAGAACTTTGAGGCTTGCGGGGGCAGCAAGTTGCCCCGGAAGACCTGGCTGCTAAATGTCAGACTGAAGTCTCTCCGAAGCCCTAAACATTACTATTTGCATCACCCAGCCTCATGGAAGTAAAATCTTATCTCGCAATAGCCTGCATCAAATATTTATGCATGTAACCTTTCACAATAGTTTTGTTCAAACAAATATTTATCAAATGTCTATAGAATATATAACATTTAATGCTTTTTCTCTCTCCAAATTATAATATTGAACAGATATTGCTTGTCATTTTCCCTCCTGTATACTTGTTTTCTAAAAGCAATGCTGTGATCAGCCTCATGTGAATTGTGGGTAAGAACAGTAGAAGAGAAGAGAATTAAAATAGAATTAAAGGATAAGAGATTTTACTTCCGGAATGCAAGGAGGACAGCTGTAAGGGAAGTTTGAAATCGGCTTATCCAGAGACTTTCAAACTGCAGCAGGTGGTTCAGTATTTTCTGCTGGGCACTATAAACAATTAATGTACTTATTTACATAATACTCATAATATGGACTAACATTTGGCACCAAATTAAATAATTTATTACTTTAAATTTAAATTTCTTAGAAACATTAAATTTAAATGTTTGCTCAATATGAAAATATATGATCTAAGTCACAAGCGTAAAATTCAATGAATAAAACAGACCATATAACTGAGTGTGAGCAGGTGCCTCCGAGTTCTGTTAATGACCATTTGCTATTTGTTGTGTGATATTTTGCTACATGTCATAAAGAAACACCTGGATGTAGGTTTAAAGACCGTGGGGCAAACACTTGTCTATTTGCTAATATTTCTCCCATCCCACCTACTATCCCACTCCAACACGAATAGTAAACAAACAAACAAAAAACTTCTGTGAGAAACGTTTGGCAGATAGATCATTGTGGATCATTAAAGTCCCCCAGAAGCACAGTGAGAGGCTACTGGGAGCACAGGCTACATTAGACCAGTAATATTTGTTAACTGGGCGAAATAAGGTATAGATTAGGGACATAATTTGAACTGCAAACTGTTTTTACAGGTGAAGACTATTCCCATTGGTGTAATCCTCTTCTTATGTCTGAGGTGAAAAGGATGCTTTATCATACCGCGTTCCTAGGGCTCTTTGCGAGTAGGAAGGGATACGATTGAACCCTCTCTGCCCCATGTTTGAGTGTGCACACACGCGTGCACACACACACACACACACACTCTTTCTCTCTCTCACAGTTAAGGAACATATTTATTTATTTTTTTCTTTTTAAAAAGCAATGTGTGTTTGTTTCCAGGACAATCTGAGAAATGATAAAAATCTATAAAGAATGAAAACAAATTATCTTTATTTTCTCGCTGATTTTAACAGCAATTTTTTTGGAACAAAATGATGGGAATTAAAAAAGGAAATAAAGCTTTTCATAGTAGGTTGTAATTACACTAGCATTCACCACAATTTTTAATGAATTTGTCAAAAAAGTTACAGCTATATTCTATGATTTTAATTAATGTTTTTATATTACTTAACTTGAACAGTGTTTTGAAAGGGACAAAGACACAAAGACTGAGCTTCAGGCTATAAATTCCTCCATTGAGAATTAACTTCCATGAAAGATAAGCTTCTTATTAGTGTCTTCCTTCCTCTGTCAAATACCCAAAGACTCACTACTAAGTCAATGCATTTAATCTTTCCAAATTAAATTCTCCTGTAGTGTGTAGTGAGCTTGATAAATATGATACAAGCAGTTGGAAAAACATGATTTTATTTTTACTTTCTAAGTTACATTTTATTGAAGTGAGCATTTCATTCTCTTCTTATTTTCTTTTTTGATTTCAATAGCCTTGGTTTTAAGCTGATTAACCGCCATTATTAAAGTACATGCAAATGAGAATAGATTTTCCTCTGAGAGGAAAAACTTTTAATTTCCAAAGAAAAAGTGCTATCTGCTATTCAAATATGTTGAGAGAACTTAGAGATATCTGGTCTCCTTTCTGTAGGAAGTCAGAAAGGTGCAAACGTCCTGCATGTTACAGGAAAGAGCTGGTATACAGCAGCAGCAGTACAGGGAACTGTGGTGTATTGGGAGCCAAGATGTAAGAAAGAGGATATTTGGAGCTTAGTGAGCCCTGATTGTCAATCAATGACATTTCCCAGAAACAACCTTGCCATTAAAAAGGTCCATGATGTAATCTGATTAATTAATTGTCATTAATTGCATTAGGGCATTATTAATCATCTAATTTAAAACAAAAGACACTTGTATTTCATGGCTAAAGGCCAATGCAGGATCATCATTTACATGTTAAAGAACCAAGTATTCTCTGGTTTATGGCAAAACACATGTCTCCTGGAGTGAAGGGTGCATACGTGTTTCTTAGGAGGAGGCCCCTGGCCCAGGCTATGACTTACCAAGAGCCAAGGTCTTTTGATATTGGTCCCTGTGTCCCTTGACAATGTTGTAAGTAATTGTCCCTTAGAACTTAGTGAGTTAAGTCAAATTTCCCAATTTCATTGCATGACTAGTAGGGAGGTATGATTACTATAGTCAGTGTTGGAAACAAGGGTCATCATCTTCTTTATAGGTCAGAGGACGTAAACACAGAGAGCAAATGATGCAGCAGGGTTTTAAATTCAGTATGACGTGGATCTATGGGACAAGGTAATACCAGATACCATAGAGCCAAGGCAAGATATCAAAGCCAAAGACATAAAGGGGAACCAAAACAATGAAGATGGTATCTGCTTAATCACTCCCTCACATCTCAGTAGAAGCAAACAAAGTAACTAAGATTGAGACAGCAATTTTAAGATCAGAGCCCATTAGAAACAGAAATCAAAGGACTAAAAATGTGAGGTCAGTCCAGAATCTTATGCAAAAACCGTTCTATATGGTCTGATTTTGAAGGAATGGAGAGGTCTGCCACCTTTCTCTAAGATATTAGAAGGTCAGGAGGGTATTGAGGGAAAAACACATGGTTATCCCTTGCTTTGGAAGAAGTTAAGGAGTCCTCAGCCCTCTTCTCTTCACTAGTCTGTATCCCAGACTCTACTGGGACCCACGATGCTGGGAATATCAGACTTGCCTTGTTGGACTGACCATAGAACCACCTAGGACTACAGGTTCCAACTGAGAACTTGTACCAATCCATAGGTGTGTTTAGTATTATTGCCATCACTGAGCCCCATTTACATGTTTGTAGTGGAGATTCTGTTCACGTATTTTCTGGCCAGCTGTGGCATGAAGTCTCCTGAACCAAGCTGAACATCTTCAGTGCAGGCATCACCATTCCCAACAGAAATAGAAAACAAAGAAAAGTAACATTTCTGGTTATATTACATTTTTTTAAAAAGGTCTTTTTTTAATATATGTATTTACTCAACAAACTATTTCTGATTTCTATCACATTAGAATTTTTAAAAATTATTTTGATAGATTTGGAAGGTACAAATGGTTTTATGATACACGGATGAATTGTATAGTGGGGAAGTCAGGGCTTTTAGTGTACCTGTCACCTGAAGAGTATATACTGTACCCAACAGGTAATGTTTGGTCCCCTATCTTCCTCTCGCATTATCACCCCTGTCCATTGTGTCACTCTGTATGCCCCTACATACCTGTAGCTTAGCTCCCACTTACAAGTGAGAAGATGCAGTGTTTGGTTTACTTCACTTAGGATATTCCACCAGTTTCATCCAAGTTGCTACAAAAGACATATTAGAATTTATTTTAAAATATGCTCCTATGCAGATTCCAAGTCATCTCTGTATTGGCTCTAGGTTTTCGTTGGAACCTTTAGACTGGTGGTTCTATGCTCAATCCCAAAAAGGCAAGTCCGATATGCCCAGAATCATGAGTCCTGACAGCCTCTGGAAAATGGCCCAACAGACTATGAGCTCCTGGGGAGTAGGGTCCGTGCATGTTTCTGATTTTCACAGTATTTGAGATAGGTCAGGTGTTCAATAAGTGTCTGCTAAATTGAAGCAAACTGAACTTGTTTAAAAACACCAAAACCAGTGGAATTAACTCAAATCACTAACCTCAAGATCAAATGCATTCTGTTCATCTTCAATAAATGTGCTGGTAGATTTTTTTTATCAATACTTCTTTTTCCTTGGTTGAAGTACTTCAATTTAAATGAGTACCACTACAGGTAAATATAAAACCCCTGCTTAAGCCAAAAATAAATATATATTATGTAAACACAGGTACCACTCTTTACTTAGCTTTGTAGCCTCAGCAAATATTCTGAAATGCATAAGAAATAATAACTAATTTTTGTTGCTGAGTTATCTAGTATATAACATATATACTTATAAAAATATTGAATCAGATCCAATGATGTCATATGTATGACCTTTGACTTGTTTCCCAAAAAATCAATAATGTTTTAATATTTTTAATACTTACTTCCCTGTCCTTTGCCTCGAACTAAAAGATTCTCTTTGGCAAAGGGTCATAGAAATACTTACGGAGAATACATTTTGAGATATTTCTGTATGGCCCACAGTAAAAAGAAAACAAAACAAACAAACACAACAAAACAAAACAACAACAAAAAACTATGATTTGTTGACACATTGACAAAATACCTAAGAAGACAGTAAAATCTCCAAAATGGGAGTCAGAACAGGGAATTATGTTCACTTAGATTTTTAGAACACATACAACAGCATATGCAAAGAGACAAACCAAAAGAATATGAGATATAGAGAAAAATCCTATTCTTTGCTTTTAGAAAACAACTAACAAACAGTCTCATTGACATGTTTTTTAAAAGTCTTAGAATGTTACAGGTGAAAGACCTTAGAGATGATGGAGACGTGCTCCTTTTTATCTCCACATTTTGATTCTTGATTAATTTCGAGCCCCAAGGATTCAAATAACATTCACTTTTCCTTTGGTTGACTTCTTTAATATGTTTACTGTTTGCTGCTTCCTCAAGTTTGTAACCATTATATTTTCCCCAGAAGAAATATTAACAGAATCAATCTTTAACTTTGTTGAAGTCTTTTCCTCATAAAAAACTTCAATACTTTACATCAGGAGTAAGCTATTTCTTTTCCTGCGAATAACCACAAAATAAATATTTTTTGGTGTTGCAGGCTGTAAGGTTTCCATCTCAACTAAACTCTGATACTGTTGTCTGAAAGCAACCATAGACATCATATAAAGGAATGAGCATGGCTTTGTTCTCATTGAACTTATGGACACAGAAATTTGAATTTCACTTATTTTTTTCTGGTAGCACTAAATATTCCCCTTTCTCTTTTTTTCATTTTAAAATAAGACATATCAACAAAATAAGATGAGACTTTAATAGGATATCTAAACTGAGGTATCTGGAAGCCACCAAGATATATTGTATAAGAAATTTTACAATCAGATCACCATACACATAAGGTGGAAGAATATTTTGTGACATATTTCTGCAACACTAAAAGTAGTCTCATCAATTATACAAATAGGATCTGAGCAGGAAAAGAGAGAGAATGTACGCATAGGTTTCTTAGGAGGGAGCCATCGCCACAATGTGTGGTCTAAGAGGCTGCCATCTCCTTCATCCCAGACTTAGTAAGGGGCTTCAGAGAGACACTAAGAGAACTTAGAAGATATTTGTAAGACATTCTGAACTAGTGTCCAATTAACACCTGAGGTTAAAGCAGCCCATGGAAGCAGGATAGAGATTACTGTGCTGGGATTCCCCCACACTTGCAGAACCGCAGGCTCCAGGATGCATGAGTGTGCCCCGGGCTCGTAGCTAAGCCACGAGGAGTGGAGAGCAGGCACAGGGTCATCTCAGGTCCTGTCTGAAGAGCGATTCAGGAGGGTCAAGAAAACCACAAGGCAAGAATTTGAGGAGGAATTCCTAGTGTGAAAAAAGAAAGAGGATCTGAAATGAAGATATATCAACTTAAGATAAATGTTGGTGAGAACCCCAAAAAGGGAATCTTCAAAGAACCCACAGTATTGTCACAAGAATATCAATTTTAATCATGTGTATATCTAAAGCCACCCAGCCACCTAAGACAGGTCTTAGTATATTATCTCCCTTTTCTGTCCCAGATTACAACCATGCAATCCTAAAGAACTACTAGAGAGTAGGAAGGGAGTCGAGGAGAGGGGGGTAGAGAGAGAGAGAGCAGATAACCCCCTGCAAAGGCAGGCCACAGGCAACCATAGGTAAGGAAGAGGGTAAAGTTTTATTCTGAAATGAATATATGCATGAAGTATTCATTTCCTTCCAATATTGGTTAGAAATATTAAAATCTGAATGTGTTTTTGCCTGAAAAATGTCTATGGGATTATGTAATTACTTAGGGATGAGCTTGAAAATCATGTATGTGATCTGCTCAAATTTCCATCCTGGAAGTGGAAAGATTATTCCCATGTAACTTCATTTAAAGTAATGGTAGGGGATTACATTAAGTTGTGTTTTGTTACATTTTATGAATCATATTTGATGTAATTGTTACAGAAGGAAGGAAGAAGTATAAGAAGAGAAAGATGAGGAGAGAGAAGAAAGGAAAGAATACAGATGAATTTGCTTATTTTCTTATCATACATGGATTTAAACTGAAGACCAGAAGCTAGACCTGCCCAGAGTTTCAGGATCTGTTTATGAGATCTATTCTACTCTTAGTTTTATTCTATGTCTATTTTATGCAGGGTAGAAGACGCATCCCCTTATTCCCTAACCTTATTTCTGTCATTCTTAATAATATATTCGATTTAAAATAATAATATTTAAAGGAAGCCAGAAATAAATGAAGTGTGGAAATTCAAACTTTCAATTTTTTACTCAATCTACCCTGTGCCTCATAATTTTAAAACAATTCTAGTTTAAAATTCAGCTAAGCATCAATGAACTATTAAACATAATCCAAATGTATCAGAAACTAATTCATCCAGCCGGCAATAAACCCAGATGTACCAAATTAATAGCTTAGTTCTTTCTAGGAATCTATGGTACATTAGCAACAACAAACATGCTTATAGAAAATGTTGTTTGAGGGTATTGAAGAATTATTCCAATGAGCACTGCTGTAATTATAATTATGAATTAAAATAATAATAGCTCCTCTGGGGAGTAAAAATCTCTTTTCTGAGAATTTTTTTTTTGTGATTTCAATCTGAACTTAAAATTTTTTATCCACAGTCAAAGCAGAGGGAAGAAAGGAACAGTTTATCAATAATAAACTAGGAAATAAATTATAAGAAATACACAGAGCTTAAGAAACAGATGTATAATTACCAACAGAGAAATTTAGGGAGAAAAGTCTCTGTATCCATAATCTACATATTTAAATCAGCAGCAGACTGAGGAAGAAATTCGAACTGATAGTCAGACTGATATGTCAAAAATTAATGGTCATTCAAATATTATTAAGGTATTATATTATGCCTTAGACTGAGCTAGGGTACATTCAAGAAACAAAAAGAAAAGACATGATCTTTATGCTACTAAGGAGCCTATAGGAGCCTATACCTGTGTCTGTGTATGTATAATATATAATATATTGCATATGTGGGCATATATATCATAGACATGATCTTTATGCTATAGGAGCCTATAGGAGCCTATACGTGTGTCTGTGTGTGTATAATATATCATATATTACATATGTGTATATATATCATATATAACATATATGTAATGTGTGTGTATGTGTGTGTGTGTACAAAACAATTTCTGTAAGTGACTGGATAGGGCAGTTGAATCCAGGTAAGCTTTACAGAGTACTTTCTAAGTGCCAACTGTGTGTACTGGTAATTTAACTCTCAAATTCAGCCTCACCCAGCATTGAAACAGCATATGACAAGCTCATTCCCCACCTTCACCCCTGGAATTCATCTTAAGGTCTTAGCAAGAGATGCTAGACATGATTTTCTCTGAATCCCCACTTCTCCTGACCCACACAGAACTGAGGTGAGGGCAGATGAAAAGAGTGGACACAAAGGGCTTTCTTACTTTGACAGTTGCTATACACGTGTGCAAACGATAGTGCAGGACTGGGGAAGATCACGTGCCAGACTCTGATCCTCATAAAAATAGTTGCACATTCCTATGTGCCAGGCATGCTCTCCCACGTTAGTTATTCACTTAATCCTCAAGTGTCTATGGGGTTCTCATGCTTATTATTTTCGTAGCATAGGTGAGGAAACAGGAGTGCCGTAAACATTAAACGTGGACAAATGGATAAGCACAAAACAGCTGGTCAGCACCGTGTTTTGAGTGCAAGTGGCTGACCTGATCTATGCTGTGTTTTATGAAGGATGGGGACACAAATGTGTGGGAATTGTGTATTCTTCTTTCTTGCGAAGCTCAGAATTTAGTTAGGGGAGGCAGACATGTAAATATACGATTATAGAATAGACATGGTCTGATACAAGCCCAGAGAAAAACAAATTTAATTCCAAACAGTTCCCAAGAAAAATATTTCATGTACAAGTCATATTATTTTTTTGTGTGTTTTGAAAGGATTTTACTTAATTGAAAAAAAAAAAATGGAAAGTGTTTCCGAGAAAGAAGGAAGAAGTAGGGTCAAGTTTCACAGGTAGGAGGAGCCAGGTGAGATCGAATGGGCAGACATCCAGGTAAGTCAGACAGCACAGCCCAGGGAGAATCTCAGAGGAGATGCTGCAGAGACAGGTTGTATCTTTCTGAACTGCAGAAAATCAGTTTAAGATAAATAATTGAACTTTTATTGTGATTATCATTTTGCTTACAATATATTTGTAGCATAATACATTTACTTCCAAAGGTGTTCAACTTGGGTGTGAAACCAGCATCATGCTTTCATTGAATAAAGCAAAATAAAGTCTTGACATTCTCATCAGCTATGTGAATTTGAGACAAATAATCATGTTAGAAGAAAAAATAATCAGTGTCTTGTGCATGAGTGCTATAGAATGAATGTTTTTCTCCCCCAGAATTCATATGCTGAAATCTTAACTCCCAAAGTGATGATTTTAGGGAGTGGGGCCTTTCGGAGGTGCTTATGTCATGAAGATGGAGCTGTCCTTAATGGAATAGTGTCCTTCTAAAAAGGATCTCAGAGAGCTCCCTCCCTCTCTTTTCCATAATGTGAGGACCCAGAGAGAAGACAGTCATCTGAAATCCAGAAGGTGGCCCTCACCAACATTCCACATTGCTGGCACCCTGATCTCAGACTTCCAGTCTCCAGGACTTCGAGAAACAAATTTATGTTGTTCGGTCTACGGCATTTTGTTACAGCAACCTGAACAAACTGAGATAACAAAGTCATTAGGAGAACTGGCTGAGCTGTAGTGCATGATGGCTTTGGGGGCTAAATGGCAGCACATAGCAATGATTGCTTCTCAGTTGCAGCTCCCAGGGGCTGAAGGAGAACTGGGAACCAAGGCCAAGAGCAGAACCAAGCATAAAACTGAGGATTGGATGCCCCAAGCTGTGTAAGGGGCTCCCTGATGTCAAGGTAATGGGGAGTCATTCTTTCTTAGGAGCCTTTGCCAAATTGCCTCCTTCAGGAAGCTTCCAGGTATAGGGAACCTACCAAGATCATACCTTGTCTTCCTTCTCTGGGCTCTGAAAGACACTAGGAGGCACTGTCTTTTTTTCTTTTTCTTTGCTTTTTCTTTTTATTGTAAAGGTAGTGATGACAATGGGAAAAGAGCAGGTTATTTAAAAAAAGAGCTTTATGAGAGAAATTAATTTCTACAAGAGACTTTCTTCTTCTGCCACTCCTATGTCTTTCATCCTCAGACAGCTGAATGATTAGAGGGGCCCTGCTGGTTGATAAGAGTTGGTTTAGTATTAAGCCATTCTTCCAGCCTGAGTAGATGAATGATTATCTTCCTTACCCAGCCTTACGTCTGCTTTTCTGAGTCCCTTTTGCTACTAACCAGATGCATACCAACCTGAACTAAGTGACCATTTCTTCGTGTAGACTTCTGTCACCCCAAGAAGAGGGAAAGATCCTCTCCTCTGTGCCCTTCTGGCTCTCAGTGCTCCTCTGCCACTTTCTTGATGTACCGGAGGGAGAGAAGCATTGTGGTTAAGAGCATGAACTCCAGCACGGGACTGGCCAGGTTTGAGGTATTTCCACCACTTGCCACTTGTGGATCTGGGGTCCATACTCAGCAAACAGGAATTAGAACCGGACAGTGGTCATTGTAGAAATGACCTTCGAGTGATTTCAGTGACTGACCTCTTTGAGTTCAATTTCCTTACCTTTCAAAGGTGAGGAATATCAAATGATCTCTTAGTGTTTTCTTGTGGTTTAATTGGATTCAATCAAGTAAGGTACTGAGCACACGAGGAGAGTTCAATACGCAGGCATGGTTATTATATTTGTCCGTATTGGGTGGATCCCCCAGGACAGTGAAGCGTCCGTCCCCACTATAGTGCTTCACACAGAGCAGTCTTCAGTAACCGTTTGGACTAACTTGTCCCTACTTCTCGCTTCGTATGCTGACCCGTCACTAAGTTTAGACTAATACCTGGGTTTTCTCTACTCTGTTTGTTCACACATTCTTAGCTGGATTACGGTTCCTTTTAAGGTCTTATTGCCAACTGAGTTCTGCTCAGCTTATCTTCTCACCCAATAACTTAGGCTCTCCAAATGTCCAGATTCTTTCTCAGAATCGTAAAATCAAATATGCTGCATATTTTTTCAGCAACAGGGTGAGCCTGGGAAAACAGGTTTCTTGAAATACAGATCACATCACATGATTCCTGCAACCACTGGAAGGTTGGAGGTACTTCATGTAAGATTTCCATTGCTGTTGTCATTTTCCCTTTGTCTTCCTTATTGTGAGACAGGGCGGTGATGCTGGAATCCAGATGTTCTTCACTCATCAGAACTGTCATCTTCTTCTTTCTTAAATCTGAAACAAATCATTAGGTCAGTCACCCAGTCATTTCTACGGTCGCCATCTGTCTGGTTCTTATTCCTGTTTGTTGACTGGGTCATTTTGTACCAACACTTCTCAAATTAGGATGCGGTCTGCATTGCCTCTCAGTAGCTCAGGCAAGAACTGGCCTTTTGAGCCCATATTTGCAGTAGACACAGTTCCTCTGGTGCGAGCCTAATTCTAGCTGACTTTTTCCAGTTAGTCTCATGTGACTGCTGTCCCAAATGTAGCCCACGTAGAGCAGCTAGACAGGAATCAAACTGAAGCTGCTTCCAAGATGGTGTTATTAATGAAAAGTCACCAGCAACATTTTCTGTAGCTCTCAAGCAGACTTAAGTGGATCTTTCTGAGGCACTTGAAAAAGATTAGAGCCAGTGGATACTTGGGTTTCTCAGATTCCCCAATGCTTGTCTCCTCCTATGAATGTTTAGAAGAACTTACTAAAACAGTGTATGCAACGACATGTGTTTATTTTCCTTTCTTCTTTTATTCTGCTCATATGTAAACGTATCTTCTGTTATGGACATCATTGTATTTTCTTTCTCAGTCATATGACTTTTTTCATTCCTTATTTGTACAACTCATATGTTCAACTAGGCGAGACATAGAAAGCAAAGCCTAACAATGCCAAACAAAAGTGTTTTTTTGCCAAAGAGAAACAGGATTATGCTGCTTACTACAGACAAGCATGTGGAAAGAAGCAAAAGGTGATTATTATGTAATTATGCAAAAAGTTGGCCAAAGCACACATACATTTGTAAGTAAATGAAGATATTAAAAGTTTATGAGAAATATTAATCGTCACTCATTTGAAAGGAATTATTCATGTGCAGAGAAGAAATACAACGGACATAGAATGTCAAATAGACAATTAAAGATATGTCAGTATGGTTTAGCCAATGAAGACAAAATTCAGCCATTCCACACTCTACTCTACATCAGTAGAGTAGAATGTCCACGTGATTAAAATCAGCTTCCGGCAGAAGCTAAGAGTAAAATGTTTCCTGCCATGCAGTGCATGCTCTGGAGGACAGAGCACATTCCTAAAATGCATCATATACTCAGTTTCCTCATGTGACATTCGATATAGTGACATGGACCCCAAAGTGCTGCTTTGTGGAGAAAATGAAAAACAGGTGTGCAATATGTTCAGAACATAAGTGCTCTCTAAACATTAATTCTATTTACTTCACCATGCCAGAATTTTAGCACAAAATTGATCAGTAGTCACAATATGCCTTACCAATTCTCTCAAAATAATGCTTGAGTCAGTGTGGTATAAGGGAAAGAATGCTTGATTCTGTCACCTACTATGTGACCTTTAACATGTATGAAGTCTCTCTGACTCTTAGTTTCTGCATCTTTACATGGTTATTGGACACTTCTCCTGCCCTGCCACTAGGATTAGCACTGAGGGAAGTGAGGCACCTCATAGAGTATCTGGAACTTAGTACTGTTTAATAAATGACAGCAGCATCTTTTATTGTTATGTTTATTGTGTTTACTATTTTTGCCCTCAAAACTGAAGATATTCCCTTTGATGGAATACATTCTGAATAACAGTATTTTCTGTGCTCTTAAATGTTTGTAAAGGTAAAATAACATACAAAAACTACTAAACCATAAAGCATGTTTTGCCTGGGATGTAAGACAAAGACTAATACATCACTCAAAGATCCCCTGTTCTCCACGTCCAGGACACAGCTAGCCATCCTTTAGCAGAAACCATTCCCTTCCCAAATCCTGTGATCCCCAAACCCTAGCAGTTTTCATTAATGGCCCATGTTAAAAATGCTTAAATCTTTTCTCATGATCTGCTTTGATGGTGGGAAATGATGTCTTCCTTCTTCATGAGGGAAAATCCAAATGAGATGGATAATGGATGTTAGAACTAACAGTGTGACTTGTCCTTCATTCTGCTAGAACATCCTGTTGCCTTGTTGCCTGTCCCTTGTCCCCACAGTGCCCTACTTTGGTAGGTGTGTGATACACAACACTGTAAGCATGCAACTCTGCCGACCTCAGCTCCACCAATGAGAATCCTGTGAAAAGCTACTATGGGCCTCATGTATTCGCAAGCATGTGTGTGTCCATCTATGTGATCTTTATTCAATGTAGTTCTTCACTTAATATCTTTCTTGGCCTGTTTAATCTCGGCACTGCTTCCTATTCATAGTCAAGCATCTTTCCCACTTCAGTGCACTCAAATAATAATTACTTGTCATAGCGCATTCCCTTTATAGCGTACATTCACATCTATGAGTACATTTGATCTTCACAGCAGCCCTGTGCGTTTGAGATGGTAAAAGTTATTTTCTTCCATAGAAGGAGAAACTGAAGCTCAGTGATGTAAGAGTTTTCTTCAAGGTTAAACAGCTATTATGTGTTTGGACTCAGTCTTAAACTTAAGGTCTTGCCTATATCCAGATCTGTTTATTTTAAAATATATAATGTTTATACTCTCTATTTTTCTATTCATCTTTATTTCTATCATTTGAGGGAATTTGTTCATTTTTAATTTTTTCCTCCAGAGCAGAAATACTGTTTCTGGTTTATAAATGTAATGCCTTAACTTATGAGTAAATTAGGGCTTCATTCACTCATTGATTCAGTGTCATTCATTCCTTTAATAAATATTTGTCAAATATATACAGAGGGTTAGTATAAAGTTAGTCACAAAAGACCTCAACAACCTGGAGCAAGCAACATTAGGAAGTCACTGTGTGAACTAGGATTACATATAAAATAACCAATTGCCAATCTTACTATAGTTTCAAATATTGATGAACAACATGGGAGTTGCTAAATTTGGAATTCTTTTGCAGAAGGGATTTGTCTCTTCTCCTTATTTATTTGTTTGTTTATTTACTTAATATGGACTCACAAATATGTATTTTATACTTTGGGTTTTAATCCCAAACTAGTTTATGTATTTTGTTCTTCAAATTTTTGGGATTCTTTTTCAGTTGGCTCCTGTCTTCTTTTGACATATGAACACAACTGAGGAATTTTTTTTGAGCACTTTTTTACTCTCTGGCACTACAGAATGCTCCAGACTCATCTTGCATAATTCCAGCCCAGTGCTAAAATCAGTCATTTCTTTAGCGAGCCATGATTCCTTTTACTGAAGCATAGTATTAGGAAGTGGATCTGGGCCTGAGGTATGCCTGTTGTGAATGGGATGTCATTGCTTTTAAACCCTCTCCACTGACAGAGACAGGAAATACGTGTGTGTATACCAACCTGTTCATAATCACGTGTTTCTATAAATATTTATGTATGTGACCATCTCTATCTAGATTAAGCTAAACATATGTTTGACTCCAGAATTTTGCTTTTTCCACACATCATCTAATTTGAATCGTACAGGTGGCTTCTTTCATATAGGCTGGTTTCTTTCAGTTAACAATATGCATTTAAGTTTCATCCATGTCTTTTTGAGATTTGATAGCTCAATTTTTTTTAATGTGTGTAGGTTTTTGTGTGGACAAAAGTTTTTAAATTCGTTGCATAGTTGTATTAGCTTCCTAGTGCTTCTTTAACAAAGCACCACAAAATGAGTGGCTTAAAACAACAGAAATTTATTCTCCCAAGGTTCTGGAGGCTGAGAGTCCAGATTAGGGTTTCAGCAGGTTTGGCTGCTGCTGGAAGGTCTCAGGGGGAATCTCTTCTGTGCTTCTCTCTTAGCTTCTGTGGTTGCCCTCACTCCTTGGCATTCCTTGGCTTGTGGACACATCGCTATGCTCCCTGCCTCTGTCTTATGTGATATTCTTGCCTGCCTCCCTCTTCTCCTATTCTTATAAGGACATGAGTCACATTGCATTCAGGGCCTATCATGCTGCAGTGTGACCTCATTTTAACTAATTATATCTGTAATAACCTTATTTCCAAATAAAGTCACATTCTCATGTTCTGGGATGGACATAAACTTTTGGGAGACGCTTTTCAACTCAGTACTTCAGCTATACTTTTTTTTACATCATAAAAAATATACTCCACAGCACAGATATGGCCAGACTGACAATCACACACAATTCTTCTTCAGAGGGGAAATGTCATAAACAAACAAACAAACAAAAAAACAAAAAACCTTGATCAGATTTTCTTAGAATAACAGTCTGTGTTCTGTTCCAGTTGGACAAAATTATATCTCTTCTTAGTTTCTTTGGTGAACCCACAGTTCTTTTCCTATATCTGGCTCCAATGCTTAATAATTATGTATTCTAGAGTAAGTTACTTAAACTCCTCTTTGCATTGCTATTTTCTCATCTGTAAATTGGAATTACTAATAACAGTGCCTCCCTGTAGAAGAAATCAAGATGTGGACTGGATCCCATAACAGAAATTAAAAAAAAAATGGGAGTGGAAATAAAGATATAGGAAAATAAACATTTTCTTAGCTGATAAAAAGCATAATGTCTTCATCTGATCATCAATACAAAAAGGGAACACGGCCCTCTGTGCCACAGAGACTTGCTCATTTGGTAGCTCCTGCATAGAGCAGCTTTGGTGGGTCTGGAGCTAGATCTAGTTAGCTCCTGGGCTTCTATAGCAAAGCGCCACAGACTTGGTGGCTTACAGACAGAAATTTCCTCCCCGCAGTGCGAGAGGCTGGAAGTCTGAGATCAGGCGCCAGCATGGCTTACTGGATTCTGGAGGGGGCCCTCTTCTGAGTTGTGGATGGCAGATTTCACACTATATCCTCGCGTGGGAGAAAGAGGGTGAACTAGTTCTCTGGCCTCACCTTATATTCATGAGGGCTCCACTTCATGACCTGTTTACTTCTAAAGACCTCACCTCCAACTACCATCACATTGGGTGGGGTATTAGATTTCAATATATGCATTTTGGACACAAACATTCAGTCCATAGCAGCTTGACTATCTTGTGTAGTCAGCTGCTACTGGATATTGTCAGGAAAAGAGCAATACTCCAAGAGCAAGGGTATCATTTTCATCCAGGACACCATTGTGGTAAAAAAAAAAAAAAAAAATCTCATAAACATTGGTTTAGAGATAAAGTTCATAGAAAGTTCATCCTTTAGAAATTCTGTTGGAAAAAGCATTCCATAAATCATCTACATGAGAAGGTTGCTCTGAGTCTTAAGTAAAATAATGCAAAAAAGGGACTGAGCTCTCTTTTTGACACACAGTAAATAGCATGTGCTGGAATTTCTATTTCTTAAATTAGATCTTTGTAGCTATATGCGGAAAAAATAATCTCTGTTAATGATGTTATTTGAAGTCCCTTTTAAATAAAAAAAAATCATTATTAAAACTGTTGCTTCCTGCCGTATGTGCTGCGGAAGCCTGTGTCCCCTGATATACTCCTCTGGGAATTACATCATACCGAATTCGCCCTTTTGAGGTGAAAGGTAACTTTGAGATTGTGCTGAGATGATAATACATCTATTCCTCTCTACCTCTCCCAGCACTTCTGAACACGAGCATGGTCATCACGATTCTTTTATACCTTCCTTCCGAGTAAAGCAATTTTGGTTTGCTTTTCATTTAACAATTATTTCTGCCGTATTATACATGTACCATGCCAGGAACAAAAGAATGGCTAGATGAAGACAGATACGGAAGTGAATGAGATAAAGACCCTATGCTCAAGGTGGGTATTTGTTTATTGATTCACCCCACACATATTTATTGAACTTTATGATGTGCCTGAAAGTCCCTGCCTATGCTTATATTCTACCGGAAAAACATACAGACATAAACTTCACCAGCTAAGGTCTCCAACAGATCTAAGTGAAATACAATTTCAGTTCTGGAATATGAAGTCAGATGTGAATAAACAATATAATTTCTTTAGGGGAACTATTGGAATGACGTAAGGGACTGTCTCATTAATCATACTCTGTTCTAGCTAACTTGGGAAGGAACATTTTCTGCTTTTCTCTGTTGCCCTGGCAAATGGGAAGGTTATTAGGTGATACAGAGCAATATATGGCACTGGGGACTTGTGCTGTACTAAGGGAGGGGACCCAATTACTTTCTGTGGCAAAACTAAATTTCTTCTGGCCCTATTGCTCTAAAACCAGGAGTTTCATGGTTTAAATTGGGAATTTCTTTTTCTCCAGGCAATATAAGATTCATGTTCTGAAGACAACACTGTTAGGCAATTTTCTAGATATTTGAGCAGAATTCATCAGTTGGATATTTGGATAACTTTTCATCCTTTTGTGCCAACATGGTGAGCATAATTCCTTTGCAAGGAAATGAGAATATATATGCAATTCATTATTGATGTAACCATAATAAATATCTAAGTGTTCTTCCTCAATCCTAACAACCACTTAATTCTGAGTCAAGAGGTTTGAATTTTATGCGTAGTTTACATTGACTCACTCAATGTCTTAGGAAAATCAATAGGTGACAATAATTCTAAATGGTAATCAAAATACTCACATGCTTCAGAATTGGTAAAGCACATTTCAACCACTGTGCCACTTTGTTTAATTCTATCCCACTGAAATATCCTATAAGGTAATTGCAGTTATTTCCATCCATTTAAAAATAAGCAAATTTAGCTCAGAGTGGTGATAGAAAATGTTTAGAGGAGGGAAGACATAGCTGATTGTATTTATTAAACACTAATTATTTGCTTTTCCCTCCATATTTTATTTTTCAAGAAGCTATATGATTTGTGTATTTTATCTTTCACTTCTGTTGTTCATGATATTGAACC
This sequence comes from Avahi laniger, assembly GCA_963575035.1. Taxonomy (NCBI): domain Eukaryota; kingdom Metazoa; phylum Chordata; class Mammalia; order Primates; family Indriidae; genus Avahi; species Avahi laniger. Next base: position 27,706 of record CAUYSK010061189.1, read on the forward strand.
TAAGTTCTTAAAATGAAACTTCTTCCTTCCTTTCCTATACACATAGTACTTTTGGACATAAAGAATCTTCTACCTGAAATGAAGTTTCTGGAAAGCACTTGTCTATTAAATTGTTTTTAATGCTCAAATATGATATACAAATATATTTCCTTCAAGGATCTCATAATGTATTACATAAGAAAGGAATATATTAATGTTCATTAATTTATAATATTAATAAAAATGATAGAATGATTAATACTGCATTAATTGTTGATAATATTAATACAATGTAATAGATGTGTTAAGGATCTATATAAGGCATTGATTAAGGAAGAACAGAGTGATTGAATCTGCCAGATGAACATGTCTCATTTATCTTCTCCCCTAAGTTCAAAGATTAGCAGAAAATGCAGTAGGTCTTCATTATCAATTGTTTTAATTCATATCCTTATGTATAAAACGTAACTCAAATGTATTCAAGTGGCTCATGTGGCAAGGACAGAGTACTTGAAAGGTTTACATGTAGACATTGCAATGGACAATTCCGTATAATATGTGGGAAGAACACAAGAGCTGGATTAAAGCAGACGTCTGCACAGACATTAGGGGAAAAGACAACAAAGAATGTTATCCAAGCCATAGGTCTTGGGATCCAGGAACAGATTTATCATCTCCAGAAAGCCCAGAGACAACAAAAACAGCAGGGAGGTTGTATTTATACTTCACAACTGGCCAGGGGGTTCTGAAATCTTCTCTCATCAAACACAGTATGGGTCCCACAGCTTGGTTAAAAAGCAGGTTGTATTATATGAGGTTCAGCCGCACACAACTAAAATGCCAAAATAGGGTACCATGCGCATGTAAGTGTCTGTTTTTAATCTCGTATATAAGTTGTTTGAAGGTGGAATTTTAGGAATAGAGTGGCACCACAGTATGAGAGACCAAGATTCCTTCTGTCTTGTTCATTCTTGTTAGAACTAGGATTCCATGTTCAAGGTCAGCTCATCGTCTCAGAAAATTGATGGCACTCAGCCGTCACGTCCATATTTCAAGAAGCAGAAAGGAGGAGGTACAAAAGGACGAAAAGAGTACGATACAGCAGTCTTCCCTGTTTTTAAGATTTCCTGAAACCCAGCCTCTACTTATATATCATTGGTCATGATGGAGTTAAATGTTTACTTCTGCTGTAAAGAAGGCTGGAGAATATTGTCTTTTCGCAGAGCACACTGCTGCCTTGAATAAAATCAGGGTATGTCACGACAGACAAAAGAAAGAATAATAGCTAGTGAGTAGGCCACTATCGTTCTCTGAATATACACTCAGAGGCTATTTCAGCTCAAGTGCCTGGAGTCATGAGGTGGTGTTTCTTGGGAAGCAGCGAACACAGTGCTGAAATCAGGTGGGGTGAGGGGATGTGGTGTGGAATCTCCCCCCAAAGCACCTGCTACAGTGTGAATGGAGAAGAGAAACTCCTTATTTAAGTTACTTATATCCATTGGAAAATTGCCATAATACACTGTGATTTTGTTAGAATGAGGCACTCTTCAGCAATCTCCCAGTAATTTGTCATAATTTCTATGTTAGGAAAGACACTCCCTTTGGATAGTGAACTATTAGTACACGGCACTACCATTTCAAGCATAAATAGAGGCCTTGGAAGAAGGTGTCATTGAGTTTGATGGAATCTAGTTTGGAGTTCTAAGTAGTGTTAGCAAGGACCAGAGTGTGTTTACATCTAATCTAGGGGAGATGGCAAAAACCTTAACTCTAGTAAAGCCTTCCAATGGTTCATGCAAGACAGCCAGTAAGTTCAACATTTGAATACTTGCCCTTTGAAAAAGGGTTCTTTTTGCCATTTCTGGATTACATGCATAAACCAGAAGAAAGCTCAAATTTATAATGAAGCTTCTTATAAATCTAGTCAATGAGATTTCAACTTGACATTCTGGCGGTCTCTGAAGTATTAAATTACCACATAGCACATTTAAATGTATACTAAAACACTTGGAAATAGTCAAATGAGATATGGGATAAAATTCAAATCAAATATTTGTAGAAATGCCAAAGTACACTATAATAGAACAGTTCTGTGAAACTGTCTGAAATTAGAAGTTAGATGATGCCCTAGATCTCCAAGGTTTTGTGCCTAAAGTTCATAGACACACAGCTTGGGGGATGGGTTTGAAAGTGGAGGAGGTTTTGGTACTGGTGGACGAGTGACACTGTGGTGTCAGGGAGTATCCCAGAGCCTAACATGGACCCTGGGCAAAGCAGCAAATCAAGGTATTGAAGACAGGTGTTGGGTTGGGTTTGGGAGACTTATGCAAATTATGACGGGAAAATTTATGCACTGAAAAACACAGATTTCTATACCTTTTACCTATGTCTTTTAGATACAGCTTTCCTCTCCTCAACTGCTATAGGACAGATAATATAACAAATGCAAAGAAATCTAAGGGCCCAGTTTTGTTATACTGGATTCCCTAGGATGAGATGAGCCTTATTAGTAGGAGATACATTTCCCGGGAAGCTCTGCACAAAAAACTGTTATCTATAACCTCAAGGTTGTTGTAAAGTTTAATTCATACTTTTTAATGAAATTTTTTACATATTTAATTAATCAATCAATTAATTAATTAATTTTAGAGACAGAGTTTCAGTTGCTTAGGTTGGAGTGCTGTGGTGCAATCATATGTCACTGCAGCTTCCAACTCCTGGGCTCAAGTGATCCTCCTGCCTTGGCCTCCCAAAGTGTAAGGATTACAGAGGTGAGCTACTGTCATTGGCAGGTGCCTCAGGTATTGTGCCTCTGGGGTTTCCAGGTATTGTGGTTTTCGAAGGGATGTTCTAGCCTGTGAACAGTTGCTAGCTGAACTTTCTGTTGGGGGAAGTGGAGATTGAGACTTCCTATTTTGCCATCTTTCTGATGTCACTCCTGATGAAAACTTTTAAATGGTACGGTGTTCTGTGCATATGTCATATTAAAGTTCACATCTAAATGATCTTTCCCAGCTCTATATTTTGATGACCATTTGGTGAGTTCCTGAGATTCTCTAGGTTGAGTCCAAACAATGAGCTCACCGTCTGTGTATATAAAATTCCTAATTGCATGCCATATTTATGAAGAACTTTAGTACTTCTTCATGTATAAAAGATACAATTAACACACATTAGATAGAAATGACCAGACGCGCACCAAACTCCAAATGGCCTTTGTAAATCCCAGTACCTGAGATTTGAAAAGCTGCTGATGTAAGCAGGATGAATAATTGCTTTTACTAATTTCTGAGATCAAGTAAAATTCTTGTTTGTATAATTTAATGGTTTCTTATCAGATTTGTCAAAATATAAGAGGTCTGTCTTAGTCTGCTTGCACTGCCATAACGAAATCCCATAGACTGGGTAGCTTAACAACAGAAATGTATTTTCTCACAGCTCTGGAGGCTAGAAGTATCAGACCAAAGTCTGGCAGGGTTGGTTTCTGGTGAGGGCTCTCTTCCTGGCTTGCAGACAATGCCAATGGCTGCCTTCTTTTTCCTTTCTCACATGGCCTTTCCTTGTGTGTGTGTTTGTGTCTCAGAGAGAGACAGAGAATGTTTTTTCTGGTGTTTCTTTTTGTAAGGACACCAATATCATCATGAGGCTCCATCCTCATGACTCATATAATGCTAATTACCTCTCAAAGGCTCCATTTCTAAATACTACCACACTGGAATTTAGGGATTCAACATATACATTTTTGGGGGGACATATTCAGCCCATAACAAGGCACACAGAGTGGGCCTTTAAGGAAAAGGCTCATAGAGCAATTAGATATTGAATAATTTCAGCTCACTTGTTTGGTCACAGTGCTGCAAGATCTACTGTTGTGTCTTTTGTATACTGAGAATATTATGTAGGACTTTGTTGGCTACAACATAATGTTTCCAATTATAATATAAAATTGGTATTGGAATTTATTAAATCCAAATTGCATGTTACTTATTTTTAATATGTTCCCTCATTCACATGCATTTACAACATGCCCAGAGTTAAGCATTGCCGTTTAAGTGCCAAAGTGCAAAGAATCAGAAGGCCCGTTTTTTGAAATGTTCAAAGTCTAGTTGGAGAAACAATCACAAAGGAAATGAACATTAATTATAGTGTGATAAATGTCATAATAGCTATCAGACCAGGATGTTATGGGAATGCAGGATGAGAGTTTAGGGGAACCCTCTGCAGCAGGTTCACTGTGCGCTGGTCACAGACTTGCCTGAGTCTGGTGCAGTCCAGCGCTCTACTCCTGAGCTATATTTCCCTGTTGTCCGAGCCTGGTGAGACAGAGCACACACATGCACAGGTTACGTGAAGTGGATTTATTCCTTCCTGATAGGCAGCGAGGAAGAACAGATTAGGATCCAGATCCACTGGAGGAATCAGTCCCCCATAGCTTGGGAGTCTCACCTGCATGTGCTCCACTTACGCCACAGCTGAGGGACCCCAGAAAGCAGCCTGCCCTGGGCATTATACTCTGGTGCCACAGAACTCACTGGGCTAAAGTGTTGAAGGACAACTTGTTTCTAGGGGAACTGAGGCAGAGTTTGGGCTGTTCTGATTAGTCCTCCGTTCTCGGAATGTTGCATTTCTAGCACATGCTACAGTTATTCTTGGGAACTACAAGTGAGAACGGGGCAAGAACTGAGTCATTCCTAGGCCAACCAGAAACTGTCCTATAAACCCATTTTTTGGTGATAGATATGAGTACATATACAGCTATTTTATCCCTCGCACATTAGGGAGTACTCTGTCCAAGATAATATTAGGCTCACCCTGGTTATTTGAGAGGCTGAGACAGAAAGGATGCCCCTGGCCTTCAGCTCACACCCCTTCTCTTCCCATTACCCAGCTCCACCCTGGCCGTGAGTGTGGCCAGTTCTCACCGCCAGGCTCCCGTCCACCAGCCCCACTTTGAGCACATCCAGCAGCGTTTGCTCTTGAGAACTGACAAGGGAAGAGAACTGGAAAGACCCTGACCATGGTTAAGGTCATCCGGACAGGAAAGTTTAGAGTGTTGGTACTGAATAAGATTGAGGCTGGGTTTCTTCTTTTGACAGAGCACACATCTTGTCCCAGAGGGAGAGACAAGTATAAAGAAAAGTCTGAGTGTCGCTTCCAAAGCATGGGCCCAGAGCAGGAAGTCCCGTTGTATTGATGACTGCAGGTTATAACACAGTCTTCCTTAGTAAGGAAAAGGAAAAGCTTAGGGCTGCAGTTAGCCCTAATTGCCCCTGTGACTTTGGGAAATTCACTCCTCCCTAGGAAAATAATCACTCTTCCCCAAAGATGAGTGCTGGGACTCAATTATTTTCAAGATTTTAAGGCTTGGCTATTTCTTTTTAACTGTGCAATACTTGGAGGCCACTAATCCCCTTTCTCACGTGTGCCATGAGGATTCAAAATTTCTACCGATTTCACATGCTGTTATGCGGTAATAACAGATAATGCAGGAAACGCGCTCTCGATATTATAATGCGCAATTCGTGTAAAAGCTGAGATTTGCCTTTGCATAGTTTCAGCTTGAAAAGACAAATATTAATTCTATGAAAGGTTTTAGGGTATAACAAACACGAATATTCTTTAATTCCCGCGTCGATTTGGAATTGCACTGAAGGGGAGGTTTGCCACAGCGAACATTCCTGTCGCTGCTGGCGCCGCCCTCCGTCATTCTATTCCTCTCCCCACCTCTTACCCCGTGACTCCTAATCCCATCACTTCCGACCCACACAAACCACCTGCTTCCAGGCACAGGTGAAATCCCAACCGCTGAGATTTTAATCCAGGCTGCTCCACTTGCTCCCATGTGACTTGAAACAAATTACTCTCCTTATGTCTCTAATTGTTTATAAAATAGGCCAGCTAATGCAAACAGCCCACAGCATCACTATGAGGTGTGAAAACGACAGTGGCATAACTTTGAAACACTTAATAACATGCTGCAATGTGGTAAGAGCTCCGTAACTGATAGTTCATACTATTGTCTTGCTTTTTTTTTTTTAACTTAGCAAGAAAACAAAACGAATAAGTTATTTGAATCATGACACTTTCACAAAAAGTAGACAGAAAATGAATGCTTCAATTTGTGTACGTATTTGCTCTCTTTCACTGCGGGAAAAGCTTAAAGAAATGTTCTGCTCTTTCTCGTTGTCTCTTTTGATGCTAATCTAACAAGCCCTGCTTCCTTTCTAGCAGAAATGTGTTCTCTCTCTTGTCTGGGGCTAACACAGCTCTGTTGTGTCGTGTGATCGACACAAATGTGCACAGCTGCCCTCTGCTCCCAGCTGCTCTGAGTACTGAAATTGGACAGTGGTCAGACATGCCCAAATGCTCATTGTTGCTGTGTGTTCTAGGGCAGTGTGCCTTATTTCTGAAAATTCCCTCAATATTTGAAAGGCAAATAAAAGGCAAGTACAAAGGTGTTTTTCTCTAAGAAAACATATTAGTGATAATACCAGACTCTGAAAAGGTTTTCTTGTCCTATTAATAAAGTATTAGTCCTATGCAAGAAAGTATACTTCCATCAGTAACAATGACAGCTGACTGTCAGATTATAATAAAGATAATATACAGTACATATATTTTTTGTTGCGTATGAAATAAATGCATCTATAAAATAGTTGCTTGTATGCTACAGACTTGTATGCAGACCGAATGAATTCCTGGAATTTCCACTCAGCTTAAAAATCTGAATAATAAAGTACAAAATTCCTCTCCAGATACAAGAGAGAGCCTTATTAACTCCACTGTCAGTCTTTGAACTTGAGCATTTCTGCTATATTTATGTAGTCCTTTGAAGACTAAACATTCTTTCATAGCAGAAAAAGTCAATATTTGACTTTTCAAGCTGGAAGGGAGCTGAGGCAAATCTCAGCTTTTACATGAGTTGCGCTTGTTTAACTGATTTTTGGGACTTGCTTAACTGGTTTTTCTCTCTGTAACCTAAAACCTTGGAACCAAATAGGATTCACCAAGGTAGTTATCTGTACATACCCATATTTGTTTCTGATTTCATTTTCCATACACTTATGCATATATAATTGCATGCAGGTATTAGGATGATTGTAGTGTATGCACTATTATGATAGTTTCACTTTTTTAATTTTGTTTGAATTTCTTCCCTCCACTTTCTGCCTTCCCACTTCCAAAATTGCCCTTCCCTACAAACTAAACAATTCCTGTCAACAAATTAATATTAGTTTGTTAACATGAGCTACCTGTTTTTACATATTACCTGGAGATATATATACACATAAATGTATCTATATATTTACATGTATGTACATCTTGAGGACATACACACACACATATATCCTTCTATATACTCCGAAGCTTAAAAAAGAAATCACCGTTCTTTTCTGGCTTCTCAAGGGGAGGTCATGTTATATAAACCTTCCTGCATCTTACTTTAATGACTACATGGAATTCACTATTTCCATGGTGACTTTAGCATGATTTATTCTGACAGTCTCCAGTTAATAGACCTGTACTGTATTTATAAATTTTTCCCTCTGTAAAAACAAGGTTTCAATAACAATTCCATTATGTATATTCTGACATATTTGTATTTTCATTTTGTGGAAGTGAATCCCCTGAGTGGAAGGGTCAAAGGAAATGTTTACTTTTGTATGTTCATTGAGGCTGCTAGAGTGGAGTCTAAAAACTCTGTAACAATTCAAATTTCTGTCACTGTGTGAGGGGATCTTTTAGATCCAGTCCTGATGATACTGTGTATTGCAGAACTTTTTAATTTGACAGTCTTTTAAGTGTAAAGAGATATGTTATTTTTAATTTGATTTGCATTTCCCTGGATACTAGTGATTTGATTATTTGCTCGTATGTGCTTTGCCATTTGGATATGCTCTCTTATTTTTGGCTTTTTTTGCTCATTTCATCCATTTCATTATCTGTATTCTTTTGTAAATTTATAAAAGCTCCTTGTATATTACATGTATTAATATTCTAACTATGTTGCATATTTAAAAGATCCATTGTCTGTTTATTTTTTGGGGGAACTATGCTTACATTTGCATTTTTTTATTTCCATAGATTTAGAGTATACAAGTGTTTTTTGTTACATGGATGAATTATATAATGCTGAAGTCAGGGCTTTTAGCGTACGCATCACCAGAATAGAGTGCATTGTACCCGGTAGGTAATTTTTGACCCCTTACCACGCTCTCAGCCTCCCCCATTCTGAGTTTCCAATGTCCATTACATCACTTTATGACCATATATACCCATCGTTTAATTCCCACTTACAAGCGATAACACGTGTTTGCTTTTCCATCCCTGAGATACTTCACTTAGGATAATGGCCTCTAGTTCCATTCAAGTTGCTACAAAAGACATTATTTTATTTCTTTTTATGGCTGAGTAGTACTCTGTGGAGTGTGTGTGTGTATACATGTATAAATACACACAACACATTTTCTTTATCCACTCAGTTGTTGGGCACTTAGGTTGATTTCATGAATTGTGCTATGATAAACATTCAGATGCAAGTGTCTTTTTGTTATAATGAGTTTTTTCCTTTTGCATAGATACCCAGTACTGGGATTGCTAGATCCAATCATAGGTCTGTCTACTTTTTGCTTTTTGAAGAATCTTCTTACTGTTTTCATTGAGGTTGTACTAATTTGCAGTCCCACTAACAGTGTATAAGTGTTCCCATTTCACTGTATCCATGCCAACATCTATTGTTTTTTGACTTTTCATAATGGGCATTCTGACAAAGGCAAGGTAGTACCTTACTGCGGTTTTAATATACATTTCTCTGATGATTAGTGATGTTGAGGATTTTACTCATATGCTTGTTGGCTATTTGTGTTTTTTCTTTTGACAAAATCTGTTCACGATTTTTGCCCACTTTTTGATGGGGCTATTTGTTTATTTCTTGCTGATTTATTTGAGTTCTTTGTAGATTCTAGTTATTAGTCCCTTGTTGGATGTATATTAATATTATTTGTAAATATTTTCTCTCATTCTATAGGTTGTCTATTTACTCTGCTGATTATTTCCTTTTTGTGTGGTAAAAAATAGGATACAAAGTATTAATAGCTTTAATATGGTGAAATTCATCAGAATCGATATGAAGTCACTTATGTCAAACCCTGACAAAATGGAATCAGAGAAGGGCATGAAGGGAAGATCCTAACACAGGATTGCTTGATTATAAGAACGAAAAGCTCTGCCAAAACCACCACCTTGCACAAAAAATACTTCTGCAAGGACATCTGCCCTGCAGCTGCCCGTCCAACCTCAGACTGGCACCACCCTAGTTATTGATCCTGGTAGCCAAGTATAAGTGTTTCAAAACAACTCATGTAACCCTCCTTATCTTTCCTTTAAAAACCTTTTCTTCCTTTACCTTCTTGATAATACCTGCATGTATTCCCTCGGCAATGTTCACTCCTGAATCAATTTAGCATTTTTGGAGAATCTCTCCATTTAGGTTGGCAATGAACACTGAAAGAGGGTAGTTTTTACTATTATCTTTTTCACTTTGAATAAGAATACTACTTTTGTTATATTAAATTCTCATGTATATATTGTGCTTTGATTTTCAGTTATCTATTTTCTTTGACTGATCCATTTATCTATTCTTATACAAATGGTAAACTGTATTGATCTCAGTATTTTTATAAAATATTTCTTGGTAAAACATGTTCTCTCCTTTTAATAGTCATTTTCAGTAATCTCTGGTCTATTTTGAGGGAATTATTCTTCCATATACAAATTCAGATTATCATTTACAATGCCAAGATACTATGTTAAGATACTAATTAGAAATGAATTAAATATATATAATAATGTTATTAAAATTAACATTTTATTTGATTAAGCCTTACCATGAAGATTTTGAAATGTCTTTTCTTTGTTCAGAGCTTGTTTTATATTCATAAATATGTTTTCATGTAGTGCTTCATTTGAGACCTTGTATCTTAAAAATTATTTCTAGCTAGCATATAATTTTGGTTGCTAGGAAATGGAATATTTTCCCCAATTCTCTTTCTAAATGTTTTACTAAAAAATACATTAGCTTTTATTTTTAATATTGAAAATTTTATAACAGGAAAATCTGAATTTTCTAGGTACACATAGAGAAAAAAGACATATTTTTTCAATGTTTATACCTGTTATTTTGCTATCTTATTGCATATTTGAAAATCTAATAGGCACAATTTAAATAAAAATTGTGATAGTGTCTAGTACCTGACTTTAATTTGAATGGTTTTAGTGTTTTATCTTTTAGAATAATAACTAATGATGGTTTTCATTAGTCTTTATTATACTATAATTGCTTATCTGTTGCTATTATTATAAAATCTTTCTTTAATTTACTGATGGACTACTAGAATAAACTCTACTTGGGCATAGTGTATTATGTGCTGAAAATGTATTAATAGTTCTTTTTAATAATGTTTCATTCTTGATTTTAAATTATTGCTTCTATGTTCACAAAAAGAAAGACTATTCTATGTTGTTTTCTTAAAAAAAAATCTTTACCAGGTTATTGTATTAAAGATGTCTTATTTTTATAAAAGGAATTGAGGATCTTTAAATCTTTTCCCATATCTTGAAATTATTTAAATAATAATTTAATTATCTGTTCTATTGAAACTAATTTAAATTCAATTTTGAATCCAAGAGATTCTGGTAACAATTGCAATAAACAAGGTTTTCAAATAATTTGTAATAATTAATCTTCATATTTCCATTTGTTTGGGATTCATTTTATTAATGCTAGGAAATTTAGATTATTGTTTGCTAGGAAGTTATAGATTTCCTTTAGGGTTTCAAATTCTTTTGACAACATGTCCTTTCCAATATTTACATTTATTCTATTACATTTATTCTATTTTGTTGTATATTCTATTGCAGCTGTTCACATTATTAATTCCTGTGGTAGACAACAATTACAATGGCCAAATGTTCCCTATCTCTTAGTATTTCTGCTCTTATATAATCCCGTCTTATTGAATATGGGATGGATCTGTGACTTGCTTTGAACAAACAGAATACAGCAAAGGTGATGGATGAGATTAAGGTACAAAAGGATGACTCTGCACTCTCACTGGCTTGCTCTGAGTGCAGCTGGCTGCCATGTTGTAAGGGACCCTGTGGAGAGGTCCAGCTGGCCAATGGATAAGAGAAGATCCTTGCTCACAACCGGTGAAAATTAGAGCCCCTCAGTCCAACAATCTGAGAAGGACTGAGTGTTGATGACAACCAGGTGAATGAGCTTAGAAGAGGATCCTCCCTCCATCAGTTGAGACTGCTGCCCAGATGACACCTTGATTGCAGCCTCATGAGAGATCTTGAGTCAGAGGCACCCTGCTCAGCTATATTCAAATTCTTGCTCTTCAACACTGAGAAAAATCAATGTTAGTGGGATAATTTGCTACTTAGGAGTAGAGAGCTAATAAAAGTCCCTTTTCTTAAATTATTTTAGTTTATTTTGTTGTCTGTTTCTAATTTCTTTGCAAAACCTAGAATTTTATTATATATATTAGAGAAATCTTAATTTAGAAGGGTTAAACAAGAAAAAAATATTAATTCCATATAAGAGAAGGACAGAATTATTCACACTGAGCTGGTTAGTTAGGGATCCTGGCTCATTTGAGCTCACTCCTCTAGATGTGGGCATCCTCTTCTATTTGTGCAAGATGAGTTCTACCAGGCAAAAAGATGGGCGAAGGGCCAAGGAAAGTGGTCCTCACTTTTACAATATTAAATAACTTTTTATTATAGTACATTGACTGGATATTGTGCCATGTATCAGGAAGGCAGGCAGGGATATGATAATGTTTTAGATCTGGTCCATTGCCTGTTTTTATAAATAAAATTTTATTAGAACACAACCACACCAATCACTTATTTATTTTGTTTTCTATGGCTGCTTTTATGTTTTAATGGCATAGATGAATAGAGAAAAAGAGCTAATACCCTATAAGCCTAAGAAATTTATTAGCAGAACCTTTACAGAAAATGTTTGTCAACTTCTGCTATAAAAGAGGACAGAATAGATGTGGGTAGATACTTAAAGCGCCAGGACAAGGAAGCATAGCAGGAATGGGAACACCCAATACTTTCCTTATTTGATGTAATAAAAGTGCAGCAGTTTCAGGTAGGCAAACTGAATGACACAGAAGGTAATTAATTGCATCTGTTAATTATTGCACCGAAAGTACTGTGTTAAGCATACATCCACAGAATATCTGTGATATATAATAATGAACATTTATTTGGCTCATGAGACTGTGAATTGGGTGGGATTTAGATGACATAGACCAGTCTCAGCTGGGCTTTCCTGTTGGTCCCAGCTGGATTTGCTCACATGTCTGCTGCAAGCTGGTGTCTGATAATCTAGACTGGGCTTGACTGATGGTGGTCCTGCTTTCTATTTTGTAATGCCCATTGTGATGACCACAGGCTAGGCTGAGGATATTCTTCTCACAGTGATGACAAAGCAGAAAAAGAACAAGCAGAAGCATACAAAGCCTCCTAAAGCTTAAAATTGGTGTAATGTTATTTCACCTTTATTCTGTTGGTCAAAACAAGTCAAATAGACAAACTCAAGGTCAAGTAGCTGGGAAGTCCACCCCACACAAAGAGAGAGGGTGCTGCTAAGAATCGTAGCATAGGGAATGGAAATAATTGGATGTAGAATTAACAATAACACAGTCTCTGACATCAGTCTTATCTCGTTGAATGGACTCTATCCCACAGTGCCATCTGAGGATATGAGAAAATTATCTGAAGAGTGCATTACTTGTCCCCAGAGAACTGCCAGTGTAAAGGTGTCCATGACAGGGCAAGGGACAGAAATATTTCTAAGGAATTTGTAGCTCTGTCCAATTGAGATTTAGTGTTTGAACAATTGTCACACAGAGGATATGATGACTAATCACTGTTAAGCAAGAGAGCATCATGGACAGTACCAACTAATAGAATTCATTTATTTATTTTCTTATAACTACACCTCCTCCTGACCCAAATATGGAAGCTGTAGAGAGGAAGATATAAGTAAAAAAATAATTAGTGAAGGCCTCATGTGGAAGACTGAACCAGAATCCACACCTTTCACCTCTCACAAAAATCAACTCATGGTGGGTAACAGACTTAAACCTAAGGTGTGAAATTATTAGAATTCTAGAAGAAAATGTTGGAAAAATTCTTACAGACATTGGCCTAGGCAAAGAATTTATGAAGAAGACCCCAAAGGCAATCACAGCAACAACCAAAATAAATAAATGGGACCTGATCAAATTAAAAAGCTTCTGCACAGCCAAAGAAACTGTCACAAGAGCAAACAGACAA
>CAUYSK010061190.1:0-23883 GCA_963575035.1 Avahi laniger
TAAGATTTTTTTTTTTTATGTCAGCATATTATGGGGGTACAAATGTTTAGGTTACATATATTGCCCTTGCCCCCCCACCTCCAGTCAGAGCTTCAAGCGTGTCCATCCCCCAGACAGCGCGCATCGCACTCATCATGTGTGTTATGTACCCATCCTGTCCTCCCCCTTCCCCCTCCCATCTGCCTATCACCCGATGAATGTTATTCCTATATGTGCACTTAGATGTTGATCAGTTAAAACCAATGTGATGGTGAGTATATGTGGTGCTTATTTAAGATTTTATAGATTTTATATATTTATGTGTATATATATATATATATTTGCTTTCATTATTAAACAAAAAGAATTAAAATTCGGGTTAAGCTAAGCTATAAAGCACCAACTGTAAGCTTCCTGAGGACGGCTGGCATGTTTCTCTTGCTGACCACTGTATTCCCAACACTCAGCACGGCGCCCCAGTGTGGGAGGTATGCACTAAGTAGTTCTCAATAGACAAAATCAAGACATTAGGAGACAAGCAAGCAAACTAAATGACAGTAAAAGAAGGAAACAGGTGAAAGCGGACATAATTACAGAACTGAAAAATTTAGTGGGACAAATAAGGAAATCTAAGAGCTGGCTTTTTAACAACAGGCAAATACCTGGCTCCTCAGATGGAGGGAGAGGGTAGGGATGGGACAGCAGTCATAGAAGACATGGGCTAAATATAATCGGAAGCATTTTTACATAAATTTTCTCTTTTAAAACCTCACAGCTCATACGACAAAATAAATTCCAGATGGATTAAAGTCCACAATTTAAAAACCATACCTATCAACTGCAATGACTAAGTCTTATTTGGATATTTGAATAAACAAGATTGAATATCTGAACAAAAATGCAGAAAGCAAAATTTAAAAACACATTTGTTGGTCATCTGGAGAAATTTAGATATTGGATATTTAAAATAAAGAAATTACTATTAGTTTTTTTTAAGTGTGATAAGGGCTTATTTTTTAGGCCCTTTAAAGTCCTTATCTTTTAGCAGTACATACTGAAATATTTATAGATGAAATAAGATTTGACAGGATTTGATTCAAAATAATTGGGAGAAAAATGGAGAGTAGAGAGGTTCAGGTGAAAGAAAATTGGCTGTAAATAGTCTTATGCATGCTGGGTGATGGGTACATGAGAGCTCATTAAACTCTTCTCTAAAAAATGTTTAAATTTGTCATAAGTAAAAAGCTACATGAAAATAAACTATAAACTACGTCAAAAATCAAAATGAAAACAAATTGAAAAGGTACCCAAACTTACAAATTACAATAAGAGAAAAATAAATCAAAATTACACTGAGATATCCTTTCTCATCTACCAGGTTGGTAAAAAATTCAAATATCACAACAGACACCATCACGCACTGTGAAATTTATGCAACCCTGCGGTAGGCGGCATAATGGCCCCAAAGACATGCAAGTCCTAATCCCTGGAACCTGTGACTATCACCCTATGTAGCAAAAGGAGCTTTGCAGATGTCATTAAGTTAAGGATTCTGAGATGCGGAAATTTCCCGGGATTACTGGAGTGGGCTCAACGTAATCACGAGTGCCCTTCTAAAAAGAAGGCAGAAGCAGATGTGACTGCAGAAGCAGAAGAGGAGGAGGAGGTGACATGAAAACGAAGCAGAGATTTGAAGACACCATGCTGCAGCTGCAGAAACTGGGAAAAGCAAGGAAACAGATTCTCCCCTAGAACCTGTCAGAATCCTGATTTCAGCCCAGTGATACTGATTTCAGAATTCTCACTTCCAGAGTTGTAAGAGAATAAACATATGTGATTTTAAGCCACCAACTTGGTGATAATTTATTATAGCAGTGGCAGGAAACTAACACCAACCCTGTGGAGGGAAATTTGGTAATACCCAGAAAAATTACATATGCACTTAATCTCTGACCAGTGATCCCAATTCTAGGAATCCAATCTACAGACATACCTGAAAAAGTGAAAAAACACTGGCACTGTTTTGTAAGAGCCAAAGACTGGAACAACTCAAGAGTCCAGCAATGGAAAAGTTGAATAAATAATGGTACAGTGGGCTGGGAGTGGTGGCTCACACCTGTAATCCCAGCACTTTGGGAGGCTGAGGTGGGAGGACCACTTGACCAGCCTGGGCAACAGAGCAAGAACCCATCTGTACAAAAATAGAAAAATTAGCTGGGCGTAGTGGCAAGCACCTATAGCCCCAGCTACTTGGGAGGCTGAGGCAGGAGGATCACTTGAGCCCAGGAGTTCGAGGTTGCTGTGAGCTATGACAACGCTACTGCACTCTAGCCTGGGCAGCAGGTTGCAAGCAAACAAAAAAGAATTGAAGTGTCTACCTATAGATATAAAGAAATCATTAGAATATATTTTTAATTAAAATTTGAAAGGAGGTAAGCAGAGTCTACATAAAAGCTATCACTTGTTTAGGAACAGGGGTGGGATGGGATGAGAGGCAGGGCAGAGCAGAAGAGTAAGATGGAAATGAGACACTTCTGAGCAATAGTTTTAATCTTCAAATTGAGTAAATTGTTACCTATTCAAGCAAGGAAAGCTAAATTAAAAAAAAAGAACTAAGAAAACTTATTTGCAACAAATATCACAACTTGTCAATACCTTCAATATAAAAAGAGCGCTTACAAATCAAGTAGGAAAAAAATCCAAAAAACTTCAAAAGGAACTGGAGGAAAGGGCAGAATTCACAAAATACTACGAAGAAACATGAAAAAATGTTCAAAAACAACTATGATCAGAGAAATGCAAATAAAATCATCAAATAATGTGTTTCACCTACCAAAATGCCAAAGAATGTAGCATGCTGATACATTCGGTACTATATCAATGCAGAGATACATGGATATATGTTTTCACACTTTGAAACTTCTCTCAATCTACAGGAAGAACCTTAAAAATATTGAAATCCAGCAATTTCGGTTCTATGAATTTATACTAAAATAAAGGGATTAAAAAAACATATATAGGACTATGTTCCTCCCATTGTTATTTATAAAAGCAAAAATTCTGAAACAAAGCCCAACAAAAGGAACTGATTAAATAAATTCTAAAGTATTTACTCAACTGAATTTTTACTATCACATCTTGATGAATAACTTAGCAACATGCTAAAATACCTGACTAGGTGTGAAAACAAAAAATAAAATTCAAAAAGTATAATCTTTATTTTCTTTAGAAAGATCTTATGTATTACTATATCATTTTAAATACACATATACATACCTATTATGAGAAAGGAAGAGAATACACATATTCACAGGGAAAAAAATTAAGAACTAATAGTGGGCATTACAGGTGATTTTATTTATATAGTTCTATATTTTTCAAATTCCACATATTAGATGCATTATGATCATGAAAATAAAATGAAAGTATTTTTTAAAGGCCCTAATAATTTGCCCCTCCTTCATTCACTCTGCCATTAACTTACTAAGCCCTCTTTATTTTAACACTGGAATTATGACACACTTCAAGCTGATTTCTCTTGCTTCCCTCTATGTATATACAGTCAGAACTGCCTTCTAAAAGAAAGAATTCCTAGTCTCACTGATCTCCTAGGCACCAGAAAAATTAAAAAAAAAACACCACATATATATGGTTCCTGTCCATATATAAACATGTATGTAAGAAAATAAATACACACACACACACACACACACGCACACACACACACACACACATAAAAATAGCCTGGACAGGACAGAGGTCAGAACTTGAGCCTCGACCAAGATGTCGTGAATAAGGGCTAAAGTCAGTAGTATGAATTAAGTCCCATGGTTTAATTCATGGGAAGAATCCTGCTGAGAAGAGTGGCTTAGTCAGAGGGCAGAGGCCTTGAGGCCAGGGACACAGCATCAACAAGACGTCATCACAGCGGAAGAAACTTCATGTGAGGAGGGTGTGAGCTACAGCAAGGAGGGAATGGAGAAGAAGAAAGATGTTTAAGAGACATCGGGGTTTCATGACGAATTAGATGCATAAAGTCAAGAATTGAGAATTACTGAAATGTCAGGCTTGGGTGACTAAGAAGAGGAAAGGGCCATTAGGTGACAGAAAAAGAGAAAGAAGAAGTTGGTGTTACTGTTTTTGAGTCTAATATTGTCATTATTCCTAATACATCTCATCCAGAATTGAGATCTGCCCACTAGCACTATATTTCCTTCTAAATAGGTTTCTCTCTACTGCAAACATTTTTCTCTCCCACCTCTCCATGAGTATCTTAGCAACATCAGTTAAGTCCACTAGAAGCAAATATACAATATTTCAAAATCTCTGTTCATAGATAACAAAGCAATCATCATATCTTACATATATGGCTAGTATTGAACTCAATTAGAAAACGAACTTTTTATAGTTTTCAAAGACCTTATTAAAACTTCCAATCTTACCTCTGTCCACAGTGAAGTTCCTCGTCCTAAGGATTCCTCTTGTCTCAGAGACAGGAGAAAAGTTGAAACATCAGAAAGGGACACCTTCTCCTAGGCAAGATGGGGAGTTTTAAAAAATTATTCATTTTAACATTTTTAATTGAATAAAATAAAATCACTGTGGAAGCAACTAAGTATACTATTTAAAATAGAACATAGTTAGCTAAATCAGAACTGTATTTTAAAAAGAAAATATTCAGCTTTTAAAATGAAGATATCAGTTATAATCTTTCATTATATAAAGTGAAAGATTATTTTAAAAATCTATTTTCCTTAAAATTCAGGTTACTATCTTAGAGAAAAGATGGTTCCAATGCTAAAGGAAAAAAACACCATTCTATAAGAAGAAATTACTTTCAATCAAAAAGTGATTTTTTTCAAAGCCACAAAAATGACCACTTGACTAAAGAAAACCAGCAAGGTCTTTCATTCCCTTGAAATGAAGTGTATCTTGAATCAAGATCCCTTGCTCTAGGCCAGGGCTCAGCAAAACTACTCACAGCCTAAATTTTTGTGAATAAAGTTTTGTTGGAACACAGCCATGTCCATTTATTTATAAGCTGTCTGTGGCTGCTTTTGGCTACAATGGAAGAGTTCAGAAGTTAGAACAGAAATCATACAACCACCAGCAAAGCCTAAACTATTTACCATCCGGCACTTCACAGAAAAAGTCTGCTGACCCCTGCTCTAAGCAATAGTAATTATTGGGGCTCTGTCAAAAGCAGAGAATAAAGATAGTATATATTCCTTGGATGTCAATATTCTGGAAGATGAGGTGGAAAAGTGAGGAAGAAAACTAGGCACACGCTCCCAGAGTCCTCCCCCAGAGGGTCACCCAGGATGTGCTCAGGTCCCCCGGCAACAAGCTGTGCCATCACAGTCAAATGCTGTCTGCCAGGGAAGCTCACTAGCAACTCAGTGCCCAGCGTTTTTACTGGGACCCGGTCATGGAGGTACCCTTTGCCTCCACATGTACTGAAATTCCAGACTCCCAGAAGGAAAGCAAGTGTTCAGCACAAATGCATTGTTTGTACACACTCTGGGCACGGTGTGCCACTCCTATCAATTAGGATAGTGTAAATCCTCCCAAAATCCAAGTTCCCACATGCCGGCCAAGGGCAATCCTGTAAGCAGGACTTTCTAATGGTGGTGTCACAGGACTGCTATGTTAACTCATTTCTGCATACCCACTCACTAAGGCAGACTTGTAAATGGAAGTATCAAACAATCAACTTACCACATCCAGCAAATTCAGAGCTGTTTGAAGAAGATAGCATTGAGCTGCCCCTCTCAATAGAATCTGATGTGTGATCATTGTGCAATGAATAACATCCCTGACATCAAAACACACAAAAAAAATGCATTTCCATGTGCCCAAAGACAATTCTGATAATCTGTAATTACCGACAAGATGATTTATAACATCTACAATTTCCAATGCAGAAAGTCACTGTCAGTAGAATTTCAAAGCTACTATTTTCCATTATGGCCTCAAGTACAGCTCAATTTTAATATGCCATAAATCTCTTTTTAAAATAAGCATATAAATGAAGATGCTTTTAGGGTAAAATTTTCATATTTTTTGAAATAATTTCTAATCAATATTATTGTTTGATGTTTTATCTTTAGTTTTCTATTTATCGAGGTAATAAAAAAGCCTACTGGCCTTATTTAGTGGTCAAAATCCAGTAGCATACATTTTGGTCCATATTTAAATTAGTAATTCATAAAACAAAATTAGTTCGATTATATGAATAACAGATTTTTAAAATTTATTTTTTTCTCATATAAAATTAAGATTTCAAATATCCCAATACCAATATTAATAAACCACTCGCTGTAGATTAAACCAAGCATTGTAGAGAAACAATATATACTGATGGAAAATCATGAAAAATAACCAGACATGAACATACATACAGGGTAAATTACCTGAGAGCAAGAAGCCCTTCTATACCCAGGACCTTAGATCTTGGGACATTTGCCAAAGCCTTTGATAAAAACAAAATGGGAACAGCACACCAGTGTCTACTTGTCATCTTCTGAATAAACTTTAATAGGAAACTACCTGGAAGAAAAAGTTTTAAAATATCTTTGTTGCCGATAAGCACATGAAAAGATGTTCAACATCGTTAGTCATTAGGGAAATATAAATCAAAAACCATACTGAGATACTACTCCATGCCCACTAGAGTGACTCTAAGCAAAGGACAGACAATAAGCAATGTTGGGAAGCATACAGAGAAACTGGAACCCTCATACATTGCTAGTGGGATTGTAAAATGGTACAGCCAGTGTGGAAAACAACAAGGCAATTCCTCAAAAAATTAAACATATGACCCTACAATTCCACCCCTAGGCATATACCCAAGAGAATTAAAAGCATGTGCTCAAACACCTGTACATGAATAGTCACAGCAACATTTTTCATAATAGTCAAAAGTGAAAACAATCCAAATACCTATCAACTGATGAATGGATAAAATAAGGAATATCTATACAGTGGAATATTATTCAGCCACAAGAAGGAATGAAATATTGATACATGCTACGACATGGATGAATTTTGAAAATACTATGCCAAGTGAAAGAAGCCAGACATAAAAGGCCACATACTCTATGATTCCATTTATGTGAAATGTTTGGAATATGCAAATCTAAAAAGAAAGTATAAAGTAGATTAGTGGCCGCCAGGAGCTGGGGAGAGAGGAGAATAAGAAGTGGCTGCTAATGGGGTTTCTTTTTGGGGGTGATAAAAACATTATGGAATTGGAGAGTGGTGACAGTTGTACACCTTTTTGAATATACTAAACACCACTGAATCGAACAGTTTAAAAGGGTGAATTTTATGGTATATGAATTATATCTCAATAAAGCTGTTATATGAAAAAAATCAATGTTATTTTAATTTCATTTCCACTAAGATAAGTATTCTACTATATTGCAGAGTCTGATAACCATGATGCTACCTTAAAAAAAATGTTAAAGATAAATTTTTTACAGTTAGAAGTCAGTCTTCTGTTTGAGATGTTAAGGAAAAACAAGACAGGAAGTACTGATGGTAACTGGCCTTTAGTATCTGCAAATAATATTAGATCTTTCTCATAAGCTGTTTCTTGACTAGCCTAGATCTAATGACAATCATTTATATTTCTATTTTGAGATACAAAGGGATGGTGTTTCATTCTGCCTTCTCTGCTAATGTGTGATGTGTTAAGAACCCTCAGGTTACACAGTCAGTGGACTGTTTTTTCTCAGATCATCACTGCAGGATGACTTTTAAGAAACCCTCAGAGGCTCCTAAAAGGATATCACATGTGTTTTATATCTTTCAAAGCTCCTAGCACAAAACTAGATATACAAAAGATATTCACTGGAAACTGGTGACTGAAAAAAATTACTAAGAAGTGTGAATAAACATCTGAACTGTTCTCTCTTCTGTTTGTGCTAATTAAGTTCAATAAATCCTGTCTTTTACCTAACACGTCACTCATGACACAAGGAAGATGGCAACGGCTAAGCTTCCGTTTCCCATTCCTTCAACACATTTACCACTGCCTGTGGCATGCCTGGCCCTGAGCCACAAACACCAGGCACTCCAGTTTTAAGAAGTGCTGACCATGTTATTTCACTCACGTGTGCCACCAACACAGGAGGCACCAACGTGGGCAACAAATTAATCATCACAGGGGTGCAGCCCAGAAGCTTAAACTTCTGAATGCCACCAAACTGAAGAATAGCTCTAACAGTTAAATTATCTCCTCTACAAACTAATTTTTTGTAAAAAAAAAAATAATAATAATAATAATAAAAATAATCAATTTTATATAATTTAAAATCATGATATACAGATCGTATTTTCCATATTATCCCTGACTTCTGAATACATATTACCATTGGTCATCTTGTCATCCTGTTTGCAGATTAAAATAAAAAAATATATATTTCATACTCAGGGTCACTTTAAAAATCAAAGGTGGGAGGGAAAAAAGGACTTACAAAGCAGAGTAAGTCCTTTTCTGCTGCTCAGCAAACAAAATCACACTGCTTTTGTGCTTTGCTTACCAACTTACCTCATCAGAAAGAAAAATAAACCCCCATTCTAAAGAAGTGAGATAGTTCTAGGATACAAGGTTTTACATAAAATGCAAATGTTTTTCTTTCTTATCCTTCTAAGTCAGCATCTATAAAGGCATAACTTGCCATAACAGATGTTCTGTTTACAACTTTTTCCTAAAAGCAGGTTCTTTCTTTCTTCAGTATATTTTACTAATTCTTAAAACTGAATAATAGACAATTAGAAAAAATAGCTAAACTGCAGCACACGTTTTAAAATTACTTACATGGTACTCATGCCAATACTGGCAATGTTACATACAATGGCAAAAGTGTGTATTCACAATCTTCCAGGATATGCATTCTGACAAAATGTGTATATCCTGGAAAAAAACTATTTTGAAAATACTGATTATAATAGTCATACAATGGTGCTTATAACCAATACACTAATAATAAAAAAAATTATAAGCTAATAAATTTTTTAAAAACTCTTTACTGACACATACTCTTTATTTCTTCTGGAAGAAGAGAAATATAAGTGACTAAAAACTTCTGTAATTTAAATCCCAATGGAGAACCGCTTCCTATCAGCTGGCCTGGGGACCTATAGACAAAGAGGGGGGAAAAAAACAAATATTTAAGATCTATTTACAAGTAAGTATACTGAAACTAGTCTAAATGGACCATGGCCCAAAGGTCTTTCAACAATAAATCAGACAATCTTTTTCTGAAGCTGCATTCTATTTTTCAGTAAACCTCTAAGAATCTGATTATAGAAACACCAGGAACTTCTAAGAAAATGGACCTGAGTTAATTATCTACTCTACTAAGTAGGCATGGATTTCCTTTTCATGACACTTTCCCTTACATGTATATGAATCTTGTTAAATAGTATCGTAAAAAATAACAGCCTAAAATGATAATTTAAAATATTTTAATGTTTCTAACATAATAGTCCTATGACTTTTAATCTTTAGGTCTAAAATAAAAGAAATAACATCCATAGTAAAGACATATATTAGTAATAAATTACTTTTGAAAGAGCATTTAATTATTAACATCCACTAAAGTCACATTTTTTCTGCTACATACTTCTGCCAGGAACATTATCTGTTAATTGAACACATTAGAGGGCTAGAAAACTGAAGGCATTTCATAACAAATGTGTCTGTCAACTCTTTAAGAAAGCACCAAGATTTTTCATTGGCATTACTGCTCTCCAGCTGTCTAATTGCTTCAGAAAACTATTCAAGAGTAATGAGTTATTTGGAAACTAAAAATAATTGGCAAATCAAGCATTCCTAGGCTCTTTCGATATTTATTAAACAGTACTAAATATTAACATAACTTGGCGCAGATTAAAAATTTTTAAAGAAACTGGTGGGAGGGATTTTTCCTGCTTAGAGGCACATCAAACAGAAGACTTACCACTATAAATTTAGTTAACATTATTATAGAAAGACGACAAACATAATTGCAAAAGGGAAATTTTTGAAGGTATAATTCAAGAGTACAGATAATGCTCAAAAACAATGAGGCTAAGGCACAATCCTGACAAACTCTTCTGTTAACCTTTTCAAGAGGTAAAGGTGACAATAAAATGACAACCACTGTCACATACTGAAAGGAAAAAGGTTAGAATGAACCTTGCGGTATTGGAGTGAAATGGCATGCACTGCTGTGAATTCATGGTTCTTTTTTTTTCTGAGATAGAGTCTCACTCTTTTGCCTGGGGCGAGTGCCGTGGTGTCAGCCTAGCTCACAGCAACCTCAAACTCCTGGACTCAAGCAATCCTACTGTCTCAGCCTCCCGAGTAGCTGGGACTACAGGCATGAGCCACCATGCCCGGCTAATTTTTTCTGTATATATTTTTAGCTGTCCAATTAATTTCTTTCTATTTTTTGGTAGAGACGGGGTCTCGCTCTTGCTCAGGTTGGTCTCGAACTCCTGAGCTCAGAACGATCCGCCCGCCCCGGACTCCTAGAGTGCTAGGATTACAGGCGTGAGCCACCGCACCCGGCCTGAATTCATGGTTCTTAATATGGAAAGATGGATGGATGGCCACGACAGACAGACACTGAAACAAACAGGTAAGTCTGCTCAGCTGACAGAGCTAAGAAAGCGAAGATACATGCACGCGCACACACGCAGCAGGAGAGACCACAATTAAGCAAATGTGGTAAAACATTAACATTTGGGGAAAACACATGAAAAGTAAAAGGGAAATCTTTGTATTATTCTCATATCTTTTCTGTAAGTCGAAAACTAAGTCAAAAGAAAAAGGACAAAAGTTTACAGTGTTCATTAGCCAAAGTCATTCCAATTTCCAAGAGGGCAGAAAGCAGGAGCAGGGGTGAGAAAGTGAGCTATAAAAGACACAGAGCCCAAGAATGCAGGAGCTAAAGGTAGGAAAGGAACACTTGATACAAATAATAGAAGGCAAGAAGAATTGTAAATATAGAAGAAACCAAATGATAAGAAAAAGCTGACTGTTAGGCAACATACATTATGTACCAAATACATAAAACAATCTGCTTATGTCTCATACCGTCAAATTTATGTATCAAATACATAGTACTGCATTACTGCTAAACAAAATAATGTTTGTTTACCTGCTATACAGAGAACACTCTGAAAGTGCATCCATTAATGGTCCAATAATAAACTAAAAAAAAAAAAAAAGACACGCAATTGATATTAAGTTGTAACTGCAATTTTTAAAAGTCCGCTTGCCCTGACTGTCCATCCTACACAGGCTGGCAGAGAAGCTGCTACAAGCAAAGCTGACCTCTTACGCTGTAGGTTAATTCAGTGATGGTCTTACAGGGTAACCTTAATTCTACCACAACAAAATAAGTTCAGAATTCTCCTGCCTGATAAAAACTCATGACATATTCAGAGAGTTCATATACTGGATCAAGAAAGAAGAGAGGAACTGAAGAAGAAACCACATGCTAGAAAATAAAGGTAGTAACAGAAAAAAACAAATAGAAACTTGAGAGAATTTAATCCCCTCTACCTACAAGATAAAGGGGAAAATTATACTCAAAAAACATTACTAGATACTAGTCAAAAAAGTTTACATTAAGTACAGGAAGAATAGGAGAATGCAGAAAAATGATCCATATCAAAATACTATAGTATGTATTGAGACAACTAGAAAAATTGACTGACGTTACCTCTAAATGACAGGTAGTACTCTACCTAAGGAAGTGACCATGTGACTGACTCACATGGCACTATAACATAAAACTTAAAATCACAGCTATAATTCTCACCATCTCTTCACTTTGTGTGGTTCCTGACAAATGGAAATATAGACTCCAACGAACATAGCTCAGAAGACAATCTCTGCTTAATAAAGTCGACAGCAGTATTCTGATGAGTCAGAACTGGGAGAGTAGCAACATTAAATAACAGTAACTCAGAGATTCAGAACTGCAAGAACAGTATCACCTAAAACCTTCTACACCACAGTTTTCATACCTTTGACTTACATTGCTTAGAATATTGATACCACAGAACTACTCTTCACAATGGTCATGCTACAGGCAGTTCTACCATTCAGCTTACTGAGAAATGACATAAGCTTTTTCTGAACAAGACAGATAGGTTTGGATAAATAGAATTTGCTATATGCAAATCTATATAATAATACTTGCTGACATAAAGTCCTAGTATATTTTTACCTCCCATCTTTTGACAAAAAGAGCAAGGAAGAGGATAGGCTGTCATTACCTCAGAAAATTCTAGTGAAAATGGAAGGAATTTTGTTTCATACAGCTCCAAAAAATGGATAACACCTTCTTTGGTCAGAATTTTATTTTCACTTTCAAACATTCTTTTGTAAATACACATATGCCAGGATGGATGAAAGAGCCAACATCCTGTGGAAAAAAACATCTAACGTTGACATTTGATTCTAACTTTATGTCTCTCTGTGTAGACTACATACTTATAAACGAATACACTTACAAACACATTAACTTCATTTTAACACTACTAAAGTGAGTCTGCTTTTAATCACATCCAAGGGTGTTTACTGAATAACAAAAATAATTTTGGCATTCAGCATTCCATATTCAGGCAGTTTCACTTAGAATGAATGCAAACGAATGTTATAACTGCTACAGTGCACAAAAACTAATTATTACCCCACGCATGCAGGCTGGAACTTTAGATCTGGGGGTAGTTTCAATCAATTCTTCTCTTACCCACTTCAATCCCTTTTTATACAGGACTCTGAAACTGTCAGTCCTCTGCTTAAAAACCTTGAGTAGCTTCCCATCACTCCTAGAATAGAATCCGAATCAGGCAAAAACTGACTCTGTCTACCAGGCCAACCTCGTGCCCTCCACACGCCCTCTACACTGCAGCCATTGGTCCTCCTGTTCCGCCTCAAGGAGCTGCTCCCATCGCAGGGCTTGTGTACCAGGTGCTGCCACCTCAGCAGGGGCTCTGAGCTTGGATGCCATCCCTGAGACAGGCCTTCCCTGACTACTCCACTCATCCTTTACTCCATTTCAGCCTCTTGTCTGTTCCCTTCCTAAAACTTATAATCGAAAAGATTTTTTCAAGTGAAAAATACCGCATGTCTCTCACCACTTTATCTCCAGGGCTTAGCATATATTGGACACTATGTAAGTATCTATGACGTGAATATACAAACGAGTGAGCAAATAAAAAATGAAATAAATGTGTACTTTAATGGATTTTCTCTTTTGAAATATCCTTTAATTCTATTAGAAAAGAAACATTCAGCATTTTAAACTCATGACATTCTATAAATAAATAGGCCCATTATTTGTAATTTACACCAAGATATTTGTTCAACTCTTTGGCAATGATAATTTTTCAAAATCAGTCACTGCTATTTGATTTGGTTTGCCAAGAGCTACGGGCAAAATGTGGTAAGAAGAACATCATTTTAACAGTAAATGCATAAGTGAAGTCACAACAGGAGTCAATTAAATTCTAGCCCCAGGTGGAACTATAGATGCTTATGGTCTGTGAAAAATCCGAATGTATCAGAAAACAACTTAGAGCAATTAGCTGAATAAAGCTCAATTCCTAAGGGGTCAAACTATTAAAGTTGTAATTATCTAGAGTAGGCACTAAAACTCATTTACCTAGGTTAATTCTCATGTGTAAACACAATAATGTAGCATTTTATCAATCATATGAATAAAAAACACTATTGGCTTCCATTTAGCTATTTCATTGATTGAAACTTAATTTCATAAAATAATTTTAGGAAGCTCTAGTTTCATTTTATTTCTCCTAAAAAGCTTCCATACTACAGCAGTGATTAATAGCTTATAAACCATATTTAAAATTATACCTTGGAATTTTCAGATTCCTAAGTCCAAGACACAAGAAAACTGAAACCCCAAGAAAAGTAACTCTAACAAACATTGAAAAAGATTTATTAAGAGAATAAGCATGGAAAGCAGTTTAAATGTATATTCATACCAAATAGCTATTAAAAACAGAATATATCATCATTAAAATATTATCAAAAAGTCTTTATCTTTTAAGGATATATACTGTAATATTTACAGATAAAATGATACGACATCTAGGTATGTACTTCAAAAGCATTTGGTGGGGAGCAGGAAAGGCTACATCAGATACAGTAAACAGGGCTGGCCATGAGGGGATTGTTGTTGAAGTGGCTAATAGGTTCATCATACTTCCTTACCTTGTGTTGAAGGGGAAAAAAGAAAGAAAAAAAAAAAGGTTCATCATACACACTCTTCTCCTTTTGTAAATGTTTGAAATTTTCCATAATCAAAAAGCATAAAAAATTAACCATATCTCTAAATTATGGAAAATTCTGCAGCCATTTAAAATTATGTTCTTAAAGACTATTTAAGAATATGGGTAAGCAGATATAAATATTATGCTAAGTTAGGTAAACATTCTGAACAACATGATCCAGAAGGTGTATATCTGGAATGTTAACAGCTGTTATCTCTTGGTGGCAACATTACAAGATGATTCATTAGCTTCTGTATACTTTTACAGTTTGCCCACATTCTCTACAATGAACGAGTATTAGTCATAAAATCAGGAAAAATTATAAGTGTTATAAAAATCAAAATAATAGTAATCATTACCATTTTCCTCTGACACTGCATATTCAAACAGATTGTTCAGCTTTGGTAAGACTGGCTTTATAACATGTATCTAAGAATAAGAGCAAAATATCGTAAGAAATGAAAATGTACCTTTAAGAAATTAAGGGAATTGTCATCTATTTATATAACAGTAGCCATTCTGTTTCTGTTTTTACTTCCACTCAAAAAATACACAGGAGTCAGAATCTTCCAGTTTTTAAAACATACTATGATTCAATTATGCAAGACTGAGTATGGCAAAGTTAATGAATATAACCTAGAATATAGTTACAGCAATGTTTATATTTATACAGTGATTATCATAAGTTTTATCATATAATTCTCAACTGTCCTGGGAAATAGGTAGGACTGATAATACCAATATATTACAAAGAGGAAAAAAATACTGAAATATCTTCTCTAGTCACTCACATTGTTCAAGGTCACACACTTAGAAGTAGAGCCAGTTCAGCATTCAATGTTTTTCACACCAGTTAGACTACGTTGCTAACACCTTTGCTAGAGTTTAATTTATATAACCTTCAAAATATATGTAAATTTGGGTTTCTAAATAAATATCGGGGGTCTTATGGATCTACTGATTGAAGAAAACCATAAAAGTTTACTTGAATTTAGAAATGCTTTTTATTTATTCCTCATCCTTACATCTACACATATTTAGTATGTAGGAGTGATTCTTCATTTCATTCCACAAACAATGCTTGGTGCACATTTGGACTGACAGCTTACAATGACTCCAGGTGGCTGGCCCCTTCGTGGTCCCCAGAACAGCAACAGGGGCATCACCTGAGAACTTGTAAAAAGTTCAAGTTCTCAGGCCTCAGCCCAGACCTACTCAATCAGAAAGCCTGAGGACAGGGCTCAGCAATTTATAATTTATAATAAGCCATCCTGGTGATTCTGACAGACATTAAAGTCTCAGAATGTCAAGGGAAGATCAAATATAACCACATTTTTTGAATGATAAATTTAAGTCCCTTGAAAGTATTATTTCCTGAAATAATTTATATTTTAAATTGCCATTTATGCTAGAAAACAAAGTACACTTGGATTCTATCATCATCTGCTAGATTCAAGTTGTTCTTTCTGCATTATTTTTAATGAATGTTTGAAAAGAAGAAAAAATTATTATCTACTGTAGGATTTGCTAAAGTAGGAAAACACTTACCTGATTTCCTTCTAGAGTTTCCATAATTAAAATATAATTTTCCCAAAATTTTAGAAGCTCATCTTTTTTCTTCTCAGACCACCAAAACAGACTTGGGCCTAGTAAGGTTGAAAAAAGAAAATTAGTTCTTCCTTTTGCAAATTTTATAAGTTTCTTAATGACAGCAGTTGTTAAAATAATGCTGCTATTACCAGATGTTGTATCCTCTAATAATGGAGGATCAAAGCCTCGTTAGGAGGTGTGGGAATCTCCAAAGGAGTTTTGTTTTTTAATTAAGATTACTGTTTTGGAGTTCTGGGTAAAAATGACATATTTGCACATATAAACTCTACTTGCTTTCCCTAAGCATCTCACTATAGCAGTAAAGGATTTTCCAAAGACAAAAACTCAGAAGAGTAGAGAAATCAGGAGAGCAGACAACAGCAATAAAATTTAGAATTTGAAAATCAAATGAAAACCAAGCTGACTCAAGATGAGGGAATTTTAAATTAACACAGGGAAAAACCAAAAACAACTTGATTTATACTACAAAATTCCTCCAAACCAAAGGAAGTGGCAGCAAAAGTTACTTCTGCAAGTGGAAGTGAAAAGTGAGGTCAACCTAAAGAGGATCTGTTCAGTGTGTTTAAGAAAGAGTCACATCCCTAGATCCCCTTTTCTATGTCCTGAACAGGAAAAAGACCGTAACTGATTCTCTGGAGAAGGTAAATAGTGGGTCTCTGAATTGGGAGGCATAAGGCCTAGCCGAGATCAACCCTACTGAAAATGGGGAATCAGTGAACATGTGTGCACCTGGGTGCTGAGACTCCCCTCTGCCTGCCCCCTTAGGTCCCAGAATGCTGGCCAGGCCTTCCCTATGCAGCAGAAAGCAGGAAGATGTCCTCTGCAGAATCCAGCCACCTCGAGGAAACACCTGAAAATACTTATATCAGGGATTTCCCAAAGAAATGACCTGGTCAGATCACCTTCCAGTGAAGTTCACAGTCAACAAGCTCCACTCATGTGCTTAGAGGTTTCACCCCAATTTTGATTCCTTATTCTCAAAAATAAACAGGTATTCAAAGATCATTTGACATCTGGGGAAACCTCTACTAAAGATCAAGACCAAAACAAATACGTGGGGGAAAAAAAAAAAGGAAACTAAAGAAAAAAAAATTATGCAGGGGGAAGAAAACTTAAAAAATCAAAACAAACTTTTACTAGTATCTTAAGGGAGGTAAGATAGTGCTGTTTTGATATAAGGACAGGATTTAAAAAAAGGGGACATTCCAAGAACAAAAAATATCTCAAGAGGATTAAAAATCTGAGAGGAAAAACAAGAAATCCAAAGAAAGCACTGGAAATCACTTGGAAAGTAGAGCAAAAAGACAGAGTCACAGAAAATCCTTAGGAGAGAAAAGATGATTTGAAGAACAGTCCAGGAGGTTCAATATCTAAAAGAAGAACAGAAAACAGAAAGGGAGGAAATCTTCGACAATATATTTCAAGAAAATTTACCAGAAACAAAAAACATGATTTCCAGACTAAGTCCAAGTGTCCAACACAAGGATGAAAATAAACCTGTGCCAAATCTGTGAAATTTCAGAATGCCAGGACCACAGATCCTACTGACTTCAATGGGGAAGAAACAGTTCATGTATAAACAGGACTCAGAATGGTTTCAGACTTCGAAACAGCAATAATGGAAGCTCTAGCTTCTAAGACAATAGACTGATGCCTTTAAAAATTTTGAATGGAAATGTTTTTCAAGCTAGAATTCTATCTGCCATCAAGCCATTAATCAAAGATGAGGGCAAAATGAAGGCATTTAGACATATATGGTCTCAGCTTCTGTTTAGGATGTAGAAAACCAAAGAATTATTATTGCCACACAAACAGAAAAAGCTGGATAATCAACAAAATTCTAAACTTTTGGGGGGCCCATGTGAGAGCTGAGCTCATAATGCAACTAGTAGTTGAGTTCCAAAGGGCAGAGAGCCTCCCCAAGAACAGAAAAGACACACAAACTATTCTACTGGCTGAGGACAGGAGGAAGAGGTAGTCACCAAAAAAGCAGTTTAAAAAAATGGCATAATTTAGACAAGTTTTTCAAGGCCAAGGTACACTAGCTTGACAGTTTAGGATCCCTGGGAAGGCCAAGAAGTCACACCCACTCACCAGGCTCTTTTCTTCAGGCCTGCCCCAGGTGCTCTTGAGAAAGACTGTGGGCAAGCAGGAGACCCTCTGCAGCAGACATTCAGGGCCTGACTGTTGAGAGGATAGCAGGACTAACGGGAGAGGCCCACCCACATCCTACAGGAATACAAGAGGGTGACCAACTGCAGAAACCTGCCTGCACCCTGGACCTTCCTCTGATAAGAGGCCAAAGCTGTCTGCCTCTGGAGGAAAGGCAGGAAACTCTCCATATCCCACCCTTGTCCTGCCATGATACCAGGCAAAAGTTGGCTGCCTCCAGGGAGGGGATTGAAAACCTGCTCTCTTCGCTCTGCACTGGTGTTAGGCAAAAGCATCTGGTGTTGTGCAAAGGGAAGGAAATCCACTCCTGCCTGATATTCTGCATGGATACAAAGCTGGTCTGTGGTTGCTGGGGGAAGGCAGGACACAAGCGCCCAAGACCAACCACAGACACACACAGAATGCAGTTGCCATTGGAGAGGGCGAGGAAACTCTAAACTCTTCCCTAAGTAGGAGGCAGAGGTGACTGGACAGGGAGCAGAGGCAGTGAAAACTTGTGAACCCTGAGGCTCTGGCATATGAGGCCCAAGATGAGGCCGGAGCAGAAGGAGTGAAAGCCCCTGTCCCTATCTCAAATCTTGCACCAAGTAACAAGGATCAGCAGTCTACACCTGAGGGAGTAACAAAGCCTTGGCAGAAGACCCCCTCATCTGTGGCGTAGGCCTCCCAGGCTGCACAAAAACCTTTAGGTATTCCAGGGTCCACACCAAGCACAAGGTAGCCACAATCCACCATGGAAGAATTTGAAGAATAGAGTGTACTGAAGGCAAACAGGGCAACAGAAGCCAAATCTGGCTCAACTACAAACTAGACTGACTCAACACCACATACTAAGGGCCTAACAAAAATGTGCCTATCTCTAAGCAGAAATACTTACTTTCAACTCTACTGTTATTATAAGACAGAAAATAATGACTCCATGGCCAAAAACAGAAAACAAAGCCAAATTTAGATGGTCCAGGTATCAGACTTGTATTAATAGGTAACTATAATTCAGATGTTAAAGGATCTAGTGGAAAAGGTAAACAACATGCATAAACAGAAGAGCAGATGTGGATTTTCAGACGCAAACTCTAAAAAAGTGTCAGATGGAAAACGAAAGAAATAAAAACATGTCAGACATTAAGGGATCCTTTGACGGAATTATTAGACATGCAAGATCTTAAAAAATTCTATCTCAGGAAACTACCGGAGAATGCACTACACTGCTACGAGTAAAACAAAAAAGACACGAACTGCAGGAAACCAGAGATCCATAACAGGACTCAGGAGAGGGAATCCCCAGTATGATGGGTAAGGAGAGATCTAAAAATCAGCTGTGTACCAGGTACAGGGTGACATGAGCCACATTTGAGCATGTAAGGGGACTCTAGGAGAAACTTCTTCAGGAAAACTTATAAAACACCTGGTGATCTGATTTTGTAGAGGAAAGGTTCAGACAATTGGCTAAGAATGTAGGGCTGAATTAGTGATTAGTACAGACAGAACCAAACAATAATTATAAGGAAAAACTTGTGGGAAGGGAAAAATAGTTTACTACATAGATCATCTGTGAACGGTATTTATGGTATCATAATTTTATAAATGCTAAACACGTCCATTTAATCAAACTTTTAACTGGGATAATTGATTTTATAATATAACTAAGATATATTACTTTAAGACATACTGGTAAATACCAAAATATTCAGTTAAAAGAGGTTAACAGTGCTTGCTTTCTGAAATGGAGAAAATGAGGGCAGGTATGTAAAGACTATTTATTGCTTACCCCTAAAACTAAAGACTGACTCATTAAAATAAATCAGTATTTAACTCTAGTGATTTAATGTTTTCCACTAAAGGATCACCCATTTGTGGACTCTTCAAATATGTACTATCTAATGTGTTAAAATTACATGAAAATCTAATCTCACAACTTCAGCCAAACAAAAATCTTTTACCTATAATAAATGCACAGCCAGTTACAGTTGAAAAAATATAAATATTCTATTGAGACAATTTCGAGTTAATCCATTTTGGACTTCTAGAGTTGAAGAGTGAATTTAAGATGACAAGACAAAATAATCAGTAACATACCAAATTGAAAGGAAGCTCTGGCTATTTCATCTACTACAAGGTAATAGAAAGCACAGCTCAAAATGTTAAAAAACAAAACAAAACTGACTCATTAGTAAATCTTGGTCCTAAGACAATTACCAAAGGAAATTTCAAAAGAATGTGAAGGCTTTTATGATGCCTAATTCTAATATTCAAGACTCAATTCATTGATCGGTACAGATAATTTTTCTTTCAGTCGGATGGACATCAACCCTTCCTATTAGAAGGGATCTACCACAATATAGTGCAAATTTGGGTCTGTAACACCCTGCATGGGCTAGGTCACTTTCCTAAATTATTTCACGGGTGCTGTATTCTACCCTGCTCGGGTCAGACTGTTTCCAAATGCAGTGATTTGTGTCACTTCAGAGAACACACTTACAAGGAGATTCCCAAGGTTTTCAGGATGGAGGGGGCGCACCTCGAAAAAACCAAATTCTGTGAGGACGGGAAATGACCTGGTTTTTGGAAGCAGGAGGGCTCCCCTCCCAGGAAGCCACGTAGGTTTGGACTCGGGAGCAAAGAGGCAAGTACCGTTTCCTTCCTGGGGGCCGCAGGTGCAGTCGGACCCCAGCTCCGCCGACACCTCCACCGCCCTCTGCAGCAGGTAGCGGGCTCGCTTGCGCGTCAGGGCGTCCTCAGCCTGGCCCAGCCCCGCCTGTACCGTCCTCCAGAAGCGCCAGCAGCGCCGGGCGTCGGGGCCCGCCTCGTGCACGCTGGGGGCGCGGTCCGCGCCGGGTTCGGGCAGCAGCTTCTCCGCCAGGGCGCTCAGAACCAGCAGCTTCAGCCCGACGCGGCCTGGCGCCGAGGGTGCCCCCGGCGCGGCCAGCACACCCCACACGGCCCGCAGCGCCGCCCCGCCGCACTGGCCCAGCGCGGGCAGCAGCCGTCCAGCCACCAGCGCCACCGCGTCCTCGGCGGGCCCAACTTCATCCCCGTCCCCGCCCAGCACTAGGGCGACGGCGGCCTGCGCCACCCGCTCGAGCAGCGGCGCATCCTCGCGGGGCCGCAGGCAGGGCCCGACGGCCGCCAGCACCTCCACGGCCGCTTCAGCGTCCGGCGCGCGCCCCGCGGCGAGCAGGTCACGCAGCGCCTCCTCGGCCAGCGAGGCCGCCAGCCGCGGGCCCCCGGCCAGGCGGGCGCACGAGCGCAGGGCCGCGCCTGCCGCCCTCAGCACGCGCCGGCGGAGGCGCGGCGGCAGCCCGGGGTCCGGCCCGCCCGCGGGGCGCCCGCGCAGACCCCGTAGCAGCGGCACGAGGTACCCCGCAGCGACCTCGCGCGCCGCCTCCGGGAGCGCGCCCGTGCCCCCGCCGCCGCCGCGCGCTGCCTCGTCCTCCAGCCGCTGCAGAAGGAAGCGCAGCGTCTCCACGCGCTCCACGGACGCCTCCCCGCGGCATAGGGCCCCCAGCAGGACCCGGGGGTCATGGCTCTGCGCGAGCAGCACCTCCGCCAGCACCCACTCCATCTGCCACACGCGCACTGCAGCCACCGAGCTCCCACATGGAGGCGCCGGCGTGCGCGAGCGCCTGCGTACAGGCCGGGCCGGGCGTGCGTGCGCGTGCACCTGCCGGGCGGGCGCGCGTCCGCAGGGAGGGGGCTTGGGCGGACTGGGTTTCCTCAACCCGTCGCGGGCTCCTGCCACCAGCTCCGCCTGGAACCTACCTGGTCTGCCCTGCCCCTGCCCCTTACTATTTTTAGGAAGAAAGGAGGCTCTTGTTAAATGTTAATGCAGTGTCTACACCAGCTCCATCGAGATTCCCTAGTGAAGACTGGCCTGTCCGTGAGCATAGACCAGAAGTTCACAAAGAAGGTGCACATCATAGTCACCTAGGAGCTTATTTTCAAAAAGGTGCATGCTGGGCACCACTGACAGAAACTGACACAGAAGGTCTAAAATAGATTCTGGACATCTGCATTAAAAATTAATAATGAAAACGCAAGAATGTTTAGAGGCAAGGCCAGAGGTGAGAAGTATAATACTATAGCAGTGTGATAGGATACGGCTGAAAACACACTACCAGCCCTCACAGCTGAATGCCCAGGCTGACTGCAGAATCAAAACTTAACACAATGCATCTGTTCCCACGTGCAAACTCAAAAATAGTCCGTGTGTCTCTATTTTCTGTATTTCTGACAGCATCTATTGCTAAATATGGAAACAGAAAACCTCACCTCTGCATGCACGGTGCTGGTTTGGTTCCTGGCTCAATCCCAGACAAACTGAATCAGTGACATTGGTTTCCTTTGCCTTCTAACCACCAAGATCTGTCCCTTAGTGGAGAAGACACAATCCCACCTTCAAAGAGCTTGAAATATAATAAACACAATGGGTAAGATAAAAATTAAAGTTATTTAAACTTAAAGTTATTTTTATATAATTTGTAGATATTTAAATCTAAGGTTTACTGATTTAAATTTGTTATCTGATTGGTATTGTCCTAGTAAGAAAATGAGGAAGTTCTAAAACTTGGTGGGACACAGAGAGGAGGGGCCACTAAGAGAGAGATCTGGAAAGTTGCATGGATAGATTTGAGGAGTGATGCTAGGGGGGAATCAAGGATGGGAGTGATAAGGATCTTGGCTCCCAGACTTTTGATTTAGGCAATTTGGGAATGATGGCCATTCCACTAAATAGGGAATTTCCGGGAAGAAGTGCGTTGGTGGGGAGGAATGATAGCAGAGGAAGGGATGGAGGGAATGAGGGTGATGCAATTAGATTTGTAAAAGTGAAGACTGAGAGTGATGCCCTGACTGATACTCAGATGGAGACATCTGGTAGGCAGTTGCAATCACTCCTACCTGGCTCATGCAGTATGTACTTCATATTGCTCCTAGGATGATCTTCTTAAAATCAAACCATCAGCTATCCATGGCCATCAGAATAATGTTTGAATTTCTTAGCATGCCCCCCAAGATGCCTCATGATGGGGCCCCTGCCTACTTCTTCCTCCTGACAAGCCCCATATACACCTTAATTTTGAAGTCCCTAAAACATGTTGTGTACTCTCACTTTTATCTTTACAAAAGCCCTTCCCTCTTCTGGAAAGCCCTTACCCCTTCTCTACCTGCCTAGTTTTTTTCTTTTCAAGACACAGTTCAAATGTCACCTCTCCAGAAAGTGACTTCTTAATACTTCTCTCCCACCACCAACACCCTATTTAAGTTAGATGACCCTCTTCTAAATTCCCCAAACATCCTGACATATCACCAACACAGCAATTGTCACCCTGTAATTGCAGGTGACTTCTCTGCCCTCTCCTTCCCCTCACTCCGCCCTTCCCTTCCCCCTTAGCAATTTGAGAGGTGGGCAGGGGTATGGGGTTATGGCTGTTATTACACTACTGCTAGGACCTGCACCTCTGACTATATCACACTCAGGAAATGCTATTGAGTGAACAGCTGTCTCCTACTCGTCCATGAAGACCCTAATTACAAGGCATCTCTCTAAGAAGCTATTCCCAATGCTCCTAGTCATAACTTACTTTTAACCATGGGAACAATTATGGCTAATAGTTACTTGTCACATTTATGGAAAACCAGACATGGTAATATTTCTATATATATTGTTGCATTTTTATCCTCAAAACAACTCATAAAAGAAGTGCTATTACTTTTCTCATTTTACAGATAAAGAAACTGAAGATGGAAGAGGTTAAATAACTCACCCTGATAAAAAGACATGATGCCAGAGTGGCTCACACCTGTAATCCCAGCACCTTGAGA
>CAUYSK010061195.1:0-34973 GCA_963575035.1 Avahi laniger
TTCTTTCTATTTTTGGTAGAGACGGGGTCTTGCTCTTGCTCAGGCTGGTCTCAAACTCCTAAGCTCAAACAATCCGCCCGCCTTGGCCTCCCAGAGTGCTAGGATTACAGGTGTGAGCCACCGCGCCCAGCCTGGAAAGTATTTTAATAAATTATTATACCTGTTAATGATAATATCAATTTTGTAGATATTCACAGAGATTTTTTAGCATGAAAAAATGTTCCTGGGGGGAAAAAGCAGTCTACAGAACAGTAAATATTTTAAATATGATTCCTTTAAAATATATGCACACATATATATATAAAAATGTGGTTATCTCTAGGTGGTAAAGATAATGGATGATTTTGTATTTATTTCTTTAACTTAGCCTTACCAAAAAATATAACAAAATGTACCACTTTTGTATTAAAGGAATAAGCTTTAGAAGCTTTTTCTCACTTTTATTTTAGAGTGTGACCTAGGTAGGGTTGGGGACTGTATTATTTATCTCTGTGCTTCTAGCCCCTAGCATAACTAACTCCCTTGGAAATATTAAGTTCTTAATAAATGTTTTGAGCAAACACATAAATTTCAGAAGGTTTTAAACTAATATCAAGATATTCTGTGGGAATATGCAAACAGTACTATTTTATATGCATTATTATAAGCAAAACAAAAACAAAATCCCCCAAACCTGGACTCTACTTCTAAGGAACCAAATCCACCCCCAACCCAGTCAATGCAGTCAACTATTGCACCACAAGGGTCCAGGGGTAAGGGTGGCCAATGGCATGGTTGTTGGTTAAGGATGGTTTAGACAAGTGAAGTTCACAGGTAATTTAATGTTTCTTGTTTTAATCTATAGTTTCAACTGCCTTTCCCAATATGACTTTTGAAATGGGTACCAGTATGTATAAAAACTGATGGAGTTATCATTATGCTCCTATTTTGTTCCACCCCTGTAGGAGTTAGTCATGAGTATTTAACTCATTTTGTAGAATGAAGGAGGAAGAAAAATAGTGACCTTGTAATATCAGGAATTTACTATAAACAAATCCTCGCTATTTTTTTAATTTAGCTAAAATAAACTTTTAATCACCAGGGGTGAGTGGGTAAGAGATTTTTCCCCCCAAGAATACTAAGAAGTAACATGTCATATGTGTTTAAGTTTTTATTTCAGCATTACACTTTAATGCTCATAATATTGTTTTTAAGGATAATATGGTAAGTATAATTTGAATTCTCATTTACAGAGGGGAATATTGAAGCACAGAAGGAGGCTAAAGAAATTTTACAAGATGATTTGGAAAGTCAGTAGCCCATCAAATAATAGATATTAACGTTTCTCTGTAGCAGTTTAGCCAAGACCTTTCTACCTCCTACTCACCAGTTTCCTAATCCCTAAGAAAGTAAAATAACAAATAATTGATTAGAGAATTGGTCTATTCTTTTTCCTTCTATGATTCTAATATATTATGATGATTTTTCAGTTTCCCGTTTTACTCTACTCTTTGCCCCAAAATGTGTCAGGACACAAGAAAGTGCTTTCCATTCCAGACTTCTGGTCTCAGCTGAGTAACAAAATTCTCCACCAAGACATTGATACCAGCGAGACTTCCCTGGTGTATTTCAGTTCATCCAGTTTCTCCTATAACTGTGGCTTCTGTCTCAATCTCATCTAGGTTTGGACACCCGCCACATCTGCCTGCATTTACCATCCTGAAAAAATGGAGAAGCTACCACATGCTGGAATCTGTGCCAAGTCCTCGCTGAGGGTTAGGCGTCAGGAGAGACAGTCCAGTTATGTTGTTCCTTTCCTGTGCCCAGGGGAATGTTTTCACTTCCCTTTCATCCTATAACACCTGTCCCTTTCTCCACCTTCTATCACGTCCCTGCTTGGAAGTCACCCTGGCTTTGTATGTTCTACATCTGAAATCTGAGCTGTACCCTGGCAAATCAGTAGTGAGTCTACTCACCTACTTTTTCTCTCTGCTTGCTTTTGGTCTCCTTCATTTCTCTCTTTATTACTAAAGTCAGATTTTTCTTTTATGGGGTCAAACTTCAGTGCCCTTCTCCACTGCAAATGGAGACACAAATTAATATGTGATTATGTCATTCTCTTTTAGGAATGCCTAAAATTGACTATCATACCCAGAAAAAAATGTTCTGGAAGTATTGTTTTAGATTATATTGGCTTCTAGATCTTCTTTTTTAAGACTTTTTTTTTTCTGATGTCAAAAGTAAACATTCTTTTGACAACATTTAAGAAAACACAGGAAGTAGAGAGGAGAAAATAGAAATCAGAATCCCATCATCCTGCGTTCCTGTTAATATTCACATCCATTTATTTCAAGACCTTATCCTATGCATATCTGGTTTTATACAAAATCCATATGAAGAGGATTACTTTGGGCTACACATTTTTTGTATCTCTTTTTATTGAGCATGGTATTATATTCCCACATAACTAAATATTCTTTTGAACACATTATTTTTAAAGTCTGCCTTTGAATTGCTTTCAAATGTTTCCCCTCATTTATTAATTAGGGAAAAAAACCAACCCCATAATTATGGCCATTCCCAAAGTGTGAAAATTATAACTCCACACTTTGAATTTGGGGATCACAGAAATTAAACTTGAAAAATAAATTTGTGGGGAAAGTTAATACTGTTACAGATGTTAAGGTAAACCAAAAATTTATATGTTTAATGTGATTTAATGGAGAGCAGTGGTGCTACCCATCATGAATTCCAAAATGCAGCTAAAAATAGCAACTATAGTTGAGTAAGACTGCAAGAGATATTCTAAGAACAGATGAGGAAACATGATAGCAAATTCCTCTATAGTTTGCAAATAGACTTGTGTGCTCTGTTGGAAAAGTCTGGGTCTTCTGTCCAGCTAGGGAATAATATTCAAGGTTTAATTTCTATCTGGTCTTTGTGGATTAGTGGTTAGGGAAGTGGTCAGAATTGGTCATATACATATAGTAACCATAAATGAATATTTCTTCAATGATTGTATGTTATATAGAGAAAAAAACTTGAGAATTGATCAAGATTTGATCAATACTCTGATAAAGAGGTTTAGAAATTTACTGTTAATCAAGAGGCTTAGAAATTTATTTGCTTTGATAAAAGCATCCATTTATTTATCGAGAAATACAAAATCTGACTAGATCTGCAGGAAGCCAGAGGTTCAGGTAAAGATATCTCAAGACCTTAGTTTAGTAGAAAAAGCACCAGACTGGAATTAGAAGACCTGAGGGTTAATCCTATCTTGTCACTAACAATCCAAGTGATTTGAGCAAGTTATTCCACTTATCTGCAGCTCAGATTTTTCTTCCTGAAAAGAACAAAAAACAAAACAAAACAAATGTGATACATATTATAAAAATGTTAAGCTGTATTTAAGTGTGTAAAGTAAAATGTACTTTGCTTCACTCTGAGTCTACCTCATGATGTAACCTGTTAAAAATTTGTTAGATATCATTCTATACGTTTCTCTAGAAGCATTTGAATATTTTTGTTAAAATGGGATCAGACTCTACATATTGTCCCGTAACTTGCTTTTTCCACCCATGAATAGTCTTTCCTATTGTAGTCTTATATTTCATGGCATGAGATACTTTATTTAACAATTCCCATTGCTAATGGACATTTAGATTGACCCTGAGTTTTCACCATCTAAAAATCCTGTAATAGGCACATCTGTACATATATCCTCATGCATATGTATTAGGATTCTTTAGGATAGCTTTCTAAAAATGGAATTGCTAAGTCAAAGGCTACATGTATTTTAAATTTGTATAAGTAGTGACAAACTTCCCTCCAAAAATGTACGACTTGATGTTTTCCCCAATGGAATATGAAAATCCTCCCTTTTTACATCTTCACCAACATTGACTATCATGAATCTTTTTTATACTCTGCCAATTTGATCAGCAAAAATGGAATCGAATTGAAACCTATAAAATGAAGGACTGGATTGCATGATCTCTAAGGACATTTTGAGTTCTGAAATGCTACAACTCTGCAGAGCTGTGGAAAACATAATTGTTTCACCTAAAAACATAAATCTCTGGCATCCTAAGGGACT
This sequence comes from Avahi laniger, assembly GCA_963575035.1. Lineage (NCBI taxonomy): Eukaryota > Metazoa > Chordata > Mammalia > Primates > Indriidae > Avahi > Avahi laniger. The sequence goes on from CAUYSK010061195.1 coordinate 4,076, forward strand.
TTTCTGGGCCCTTCCTGACCCATCTGCAAAGCTATTATATAATGTGCACTGGCAGTTTCCACTGAGAGTTGCAGAGAAGGTGGAGCATCCAGGTAGAAGATATGTAGACAATGGAACCTAGCGATCTCATCTGATGTGAAAGCAGAAAAATGTTGCTATTCTCGGCAATTTTAACTAAAAGAGAGAAAACATAATACCAAAAAAAAAAAAGAAATCAGAAGTCCAAACATATTTAATTCTTCAACACTGTATATTATAAAACAAGGACAAAGCTTCCTATTTTTATACAAAAAAATCTGGCTTTGTAAGATCTAACATTTGGCAGGGACTCAATAACTAATGATAATAATTGTACTGATGAAGCCATCTCAACTAATGTCTTGTTTCTGGCTAAATTTTGGAGATGTAGATATTATGCTAATGCTAATCAAACTTTCAGTTAGGCCTAAGAGGAAAAAAAAGATTATGACAGAGCAATGGAAAATCTACCAGGGGAAGGTTAGTTTGATTGATGTGCCCTTCTGGCTGGAGCACTCAGTTCTTCCATTTAGAGTATCTTCTGAGTGGCAGTTTGGAAGCCTTCGCCTAGATTTAAGGCACTAGCAAGCTGCCCCTGAAAGCTCCATAAAGGCTAACTCCATAGTTACCATTAATTTTTGTGTAATGCCTTCCTTTCTGGTTGTTCTTTTTATTTCTTAAAATCCTTGTGCAGTTTAGAAACAGTTAAAGCTTTTAATTTATGTAATATATAAGAATGGAGGAAATCGTTTTTAAATGGCATCTGTAGGGAAATTTATTAAAATGTTTAACATAACCCCAGGACTAAACTATTGCACCACCTTACTGGTGTCTCTGTCACCAGCCTTCACCCCTCTGGTTTGCTCACAGCAATCTCAGACTCCTGGGCTCAAGCAATCCTACTGCCTCAGCCTCCCGAGTAGCTGGGACTACAGGCATGCACCACCATGCCCGGCTAATTTTTTCTATATATATATATTTTTTTAGCTGTCCAATTAATTTCTTTCTATTTTTGGTAGAGACAGAGTCTCGCTCTTACTCAGGCTGGTCTCGAACTCCTGAGCTCAAACAATCCGCCTGCCTCGGCCTCCCAGAGTGCTAGGATTACAGGCGTGAGCCGCCGCGCCCGGCCCGCAAATGATCTTTTGAGCTTGTTTGTTTGTTTCCCCCATTAGGTATTCTGAACACACCCAGCTGCAGACTCAGCAAAGAGCGGTTCAGGAAGCAATCCAGGTGAAGCTGAATGAATTTGAACAGTGGATAACACACTATCAGGCTGCATTCAACAATTTAGAAGCAACACAGCTTGCAAGCTTACTTCAGGAGATAAGCACACAAATGGACCTTGGTATGGGTTGACTTATTTTAGATACTTATGTGAACATCTGAGTTTTGTAGTTGTGGGGTTCTGGTTTGTGCTCCCTTTAAATGGCTGCTGAGTTGAAATGGTTTAACTGTGATTAATACTGTCTTTTACCAAAAGGCCCCCCAAGTTATGTGCCAGCGACAGCCTTTCTACAGAATGCTGGCCAGGCCCACTTGATTAGCCAGTGTGAGCAGCTGGAGGGGGAGGTTGGCGCTCTCCTGCAGCAGAGGCGCTCTGTGCTCCGTGGCTGTCTGGAACAGCTCCATCACTATGCAACTGTAGCTCTGCAGTATCCAAAGGCCATATTTCAGAAACATCGAATTGAACAATGGAAGACTTGGATGGAAGAGCTCATCTGTAACACCACAGTAGAACGCTGTCAAGAACTCTACAGGAAGTAAGTTGACAGCACTTGCTTCCTTTCCTTTCCCCTCCCCTCCCTTCTCTCCTTCTCTCTCCCAGGGTCTCACTGTGTTGCTCCAGCTGGAGTGCAGTGGTGTCGTCATAGCTCACTATAACCTTAAATGCCTGGGCTCAAGCGATCCTCCTGCCTTAGTCTCCCAGGAAGCTAGGATTAATGGGGAGCACGCTACAACGCCCAGCTAATTTTTCTATTTTTTGTAGAGGCGGGGATCTCACTATGTTGCTCAGGCTGGTCTTGAATTCCTGGCCTCAAGCAATCTTCCTGCCTTGGCTTCCCCAAGTGCTAGGATTATAGGCGTGAGCCACCACGCCCAGCTCATTGTCTTTATTTCTTATTGAGAGTGGAAGCAACATTGTATTAGATTTTTAATTACATTTGTATTTTCTTTTTGTGAAGAAAATGATTGATGGAATTTGAATGGAATCACTTTGGTCTTGCTTTTAAGAGAATTTGAGCTCACGGTTTCAGTATGTTTTATCTAATTTATTGAAGTATATCCTAGTGTAAGAGTGGTGGGATTGGTTTAAAGAGAGCTAGCCTTGAACATTGATTCTGTCATTCACCAACTAGTCATCTTAAAAGAAGTTACTTAAGCTCTTGACACTTTCTTATCTGTAAGATGGAAATAATGATTCCTACTCTTCAAGGTTTGTCTGAGGATCAAATGTAATATTCTTTTGTGTTTTGTGAAGTATAAATTTTATTTATAAGCAGGGAGGTGGTTATGTTATAACCAAGTACCTCTCTTACTTTTATAGATATGAAATGCAATATGCTCCCCAACCACCCCCAACAGTGTGTCAGTTCATCACTGCCACTGAAATGACCCTGCAGCGGTATGCAGCAGACATCAACAGCAGACTTATTAGACAAGTGGAACGCTTGAAACAAGAAGCAGTCACTGTGCCTGTTTGTGAAGATCAATTGAAAGAAATTGAACGTTGTATTAAAGTTTTCCTTCATGAGAATGGAGAAGAAGGATCTTTGAGTCTAGCAAGTGTTATTATTTCTGCCCTTTGTACCCTTACAAGGTATGTTAGCTAAACTCATACTGGACCAGTTCATTGTCTTACAAACATTGGTGCTTACTGAGATTACATGTGTTTTATTTTTAATCCCAAACTTAAGATATTCTTTTACTTTCCTTAGTCTTGCACAGTGTTACAGCTGCTTGCTTGCTTTTCAGATTTTGAAGTATCCTCTTTATTTGTGCATTTAATTAAGTTTCACTGTAGAAACACTTATCTCATTCAGGCGTAACTTGATGATGGAAGGTGCAGCTTCGAGTGCTGGAGAGCAGCTGGTTGATCTGACTTCTCGAGATGGAGCCTGGTTTTTGGAGGAGCTGTGCAGTATGAGTGGAAACGTCACCTGCTTGGTTCAGTTACTGAAGCAGTGCCACCTGGTGCCTCAGGACTTAGACATCCCCAACCCTATGGAAGCATCTGAGGCAGTTCACTTAGCCAATGGAGTATACACCTCACTTCAGGTGAACACTTCTAATTTATCCTAAATTTTGTAAGTTTGTTGTAGGTACTGAATATTGCCTTTCTCATCTCATTAGTCCAGAAAAGCAATTTGACTTTCCCCTTTGGATGCTGCTTAAGCAGTCATTTAAAATCAAGATATTCAGTGTGAGGTTTAGAGCCATAACTTGGTTATAGTTGTATACGTTTGTTCTTGTTGGCTCTAAGTCTCCAAATGTGTAACTCAGCTAAATTCAGAAAACATTTAAATATGTTTTTCACATACTTACAGGAATTGAATTCAAATTTCCGGCAAATCATATTTCCAGAAGCACTTAGATGTTTAATGAAAGGGGAATACACGTTAGAAAGTATGCTTCATGAACTGGACAATCTTATTGAGCAGACAACCGATGGCATTCCCCTGCAGACTCTAGTCGAATCTCTTCAAGCCTATTTAAGAAATGCAGCCATGGGACTCGAAGAAGAAACACATGCTCATTACATTGATGTTGCCAGGCAAGTGAAGGCTAGCTGTGCCCTGTTTCCTTGTGAAAGAGATGGGGCGGCCAGATAAAGGAATTCTGAGCTCTTACTTTAAGTTTACCTGTAATTTTTAGAGTAGGTATGATTACTTATAAATACTCATACATGTATCTTTTAAAAAGATTTTTTTTTTAATTTTGAAATAACTGCAGAGTCATAGAAGATGTTAAAAAAAGAAAAGTCCAGGAAGGTATTATACATCCTTCACCCAATGTTAGTGTCTGAGAAAGTAGAATAGTATAATGAACCCTGATTTTACCACCTTAAGCAATTGTCTGCACCTGGTCAACCTGGCGTAAATTGTACTAACTTGGTTATTTTAGAGCAAATATATTTTCTTTTTAAATAATATAGGAATTAGATATCTCTCTTGATTGTGGTGCATTATTTCACCAAAAAAGGTAGCAATAAATAATTCCTTAATGTCAATTATCCTGCATTCAGAAATTTCCTATTTTCTCAGGTTTCTTTGTAGTTGTTTTATTCATATAATAGGAAAATGAATAATTATTAATAGCATAAACAAAAATAAGATAAACAGTGGTTTAGATTATTCACTCTAGAGCTTTATCCTATAATTTCTAGCAATATTTAACAAGTTAAATGCTAGATCTAAATACCTTTCTTTCACACTAAATATCAGACCTCATTTTATCTTCTCTTCATATCTCATCTAGATTCCTTTTACCCTCTTAGGACAGAATGTTTAATGGTGCTTCAGCTGAGAAGCTTGGTGCCTGGTTCTATGGCAACCATCTGTGCCTTGTTTCAGGCAAACTTTTTTGCCAGTCTCAAAAAAAATTTCATATCATGTTTACAGCTCTTTTTTCATTAGACATTTCTCTGGTAGCTTAACATTTTTAATTGTCTTAAAAACTCTTAATAGTTCCGGTCATTTGGAATGATTTCTGTATGCATGTGTGATAAAGTTGAAATCCCAGTTAACCTTAGTTTTACTGATAGTAATTGTGAGTACTGGGAATTGTATTTTTGCTTTTGATATAAAATGTTTAGAAATAGTGCCTGGATACATAAGCACTATATAAGTCTTAAGTCAATGTTAATGTGAGGAGTGAATTTCTGAAGTCCTTGTGTTCAAAATGTGCATAAACCGTAACTGAGCATGCCAAAAACAGCAGATATTTCAGTTTACTGTCTGTAGTTGGCTCTACTATGCGGCAGTAGTGCGAACATAGCTTATAATTTGCTAGGTCCACCAGCTTTAGAATTGTGTGTTTCCTGACATTTTTCAGTATGGGGTTTATCTTATTTCATATTCTGTATGTAAAGTGAGACTAATATTTAATGTAGTAATTTTTAAATTGTTATAATTCAAGTTTGCATAAAACTTAATCACATGGACAGTTGCTAATACTGAATTAGAACCAGTAACTTCATATTATATTTCATCATAATACTCCTTCCTTAATGCCAGAAGACTAGACTTTGGCATTTTCTAGACTTTGAATACTAGTTGTGAGACTTAGTGACCCAAAATACATTACTCTTCAGTGAGGGTTTTAACTCCCTTTTATTTTCCCATAGAATGCTGCATGCTCAATATGGTGAATTAATCCAACCAAGAAATGGTTCAGTTGATGAAACACCAAAAATGTCAGCTGGCCAGATGCTTTTGGTAGCATTTGATGGCATGTTTGCCCAAGTTGAAACTGCTTTTGGCTTATTAGTTGAAAAGGTAAATATTGACTTGATTTTAAGAATAATGCACGTGCAGTAAAGTAGTTGTTCAGTGTGTGAAAAGTAGAGAAATGAACTTTTTTTTCTTTCATTTACGTAGTTAAACAAAATGGAAATTCCTATAGCTTGGCGTAAGATTGACATCATAAGGGAAGCCAGGAGCACCCAAGTTAATTTTTTTGATGATGATAATCACCGACAGGTGCTGGAAGAGATTTTCTTTCTAAAAAGACTACAGACAATTAAGGAGTTCTTCAGGCTCTGTGGTACCTTTTCTAAAACATTGTCAGGTAATCTACCTTTAAACATGATGAATTTATTTATGTAGTGCTATGGAAGGGGCCAGGATCGAGCAGGCTTAATTTAATTATACATTCATAAATCTTAAGTACTTTAAACAGCACATTATTTTTGTATGAAGTACTTTAAGGAAATTTTCTTTTTTGTAGGATCAAGTTCACTTGAAGATCAGAATTCTGTGAATGGGCCTGTACAAATTGTCAATGTGAAAACCCTTTTTAGAAACTCCTGTTTCAGTGAGGACCAAATGGCCAAACCCATCAAGGCATTCACAGCTGATTTCGTGAGGCAGCTCTTGATAGGACTACCGAACCAAGCCCTCGGACTCACGCTGTGCAGCTTTATCAGCGCTCTGGGGGTAGACATCATTGCTCAAGTGGAGGCAAAGGACTTTGGTGCCGAAAGCAAAGTTTCTGTCGATGATCTGTGTAAGAAAGCAGTGGAGCACAACATCCAGGTCGGGAAGTTCTCCCAGTTGGTCATGAACAGGGCAACAGTGTTGGCGAGTTCTTATGACACTGCCTGGAAGAAGCATGACTTGGTGCGAAGGCTAGAAACCAGCATTTCTTCTTGTAAGACAAGCCTGCAGCGGGTTCAGTTGCACATTGCCATGTTTCAGGTAAGGCTTTCTCTGTGTAATGTGTTTTTCCTGAACGTAGGAAACTTGAAAAACTGGGGGAATTAATACAGAACAATACAAAGAAGAGAAATTTTAAAACTACCCGAACCCTGCCAACCCAGTGCAAACCTACCTTTAGCATTTTGGTGCTTTCTTTCCAGTGATCCTTATTTATTTCTCTTTTATGTAGTTGAGATCATTTCATGTTTATACTTTGTCCTTTGAATCTGTTTCCGTCATGGCTGTATGATAAGCATTATCTGTGTTATTAACTATGTTTCTAAAAATACATTTTTGGTTTTATTTTGTTTTTTGAGACAGAGTCTCACTCTGGTGCCCAAGCTGGAGTACAGTGGTCTCATTGTAGCTCACAGCAACCTCGAACTCCTGAGCTCAAGCAATCCTCCTGCCTCAGCCTCCTGAGTAGCTGGGCCTATAGGCACACACCACCATGCCCAGCTAATTTTTCTATTTTTTGTAGAGACAGTGTCTCACTCTTGTGCAGGCTGGTCTCAAACTCATGGCCTCAAGCAATCCTCTCACCTTGGCCTCCCAATGTGTGAGGACTATAGGCGTGAGTCACTGCACCTGGCCTATAAATACAGTTTTCAATGGTTGAATTTGTTATGTAGATATACTTCTTATATTTTGAACATTAAATTAAGGTTATTTCTAAAGTAATTTCTATTTCCTTGGTGCCCTACTGATATGATAAACAGCTTTGGGCATAAATCTACCTTCATTTTGGGAACTGTTTTAGAAGCCTGTTTTTGTCCTTGATTATTTAGGGACAGTGCGACAGCACAGGCTTTGGGGTGAGATGGATTTGGATTCAGATCAGACTTAGGTGTATAAACTTAAACTTCCCTAAGTGCCAATTTCTTTTTTGTTTTAACTGTAGAATGGGGACAATACCTTCCTTATAGGATGACAACTGTGAGGGTTGAATATGATGATCTGTGTAAGAGGCGAAGCACAGTATACATCATTGTAGCTATTTTTCTTTTTTTTTAATTTTTTTTTCTTTTTTATTTTTTTGAGACACAGTCTTGTTCTGTGCCCGGGCTAGAGAACAGTGGCATCGTCATAATTCACTGCAGCCCAAACTCCTGGGCTTGAGTGATCCCCCTATCTCAGCCTCCCGAGTAGCTGGGACTGTAGGCGCACACCACCACATCTGGCCAATCTTTCTATGTTTTGTAGAGACAGGGTCTCGCTGTTGTTCAGGCTGGTCTCAAACTCCTGGCCTGGAGCCATCATCTCGCTTCAGCCTTCAAGAGTGCTAGAATTACAGGCATGAGCCACTGCGCCCAGCAATGGCTATTTTTCTTATTTCTTCTTTTTCTAATATAGGCGTCACTATTGTCAATAGCACCAACGAAGCTGTAATGCATGGAATAATTGGGGAAAGGCAGTTTCTGGAATCTGCTTTGGCACAAACAGATTTGTGTCATTTATATCGAAGCTACTTCCCAATAGTGGAAGCGTTGGTTTCAGCTGAAAGCATGGAATCAGTGTATCTCTGTTTCTTTGTAGTTTTATAATTAGCTATTTTCTTACCCCAGAAGTTAAGAAAAGCAATTTAATCAGACTTCTGAAATTGTGTTTGTTATATATTAATAGTCCTACTAATAACACATTGGGGGGTGGATACATTTTACTATTTCGAAAAATGTTCAATGCTGTCAAGTTTTATACATTTTTCAGTTCATTACCTTAAAAATTTACAGTCTTATGGGAAACATGGTAAAGTCCCTTTCAGATTTTTCTATCTGAACACATTTTAAGCTCTAAGTACAATGTATTAACTTTTAAATTGTAGTCAAATGTCCCTTGGAACTTTCTGGGGTCACCTTTACAACATACAAACTGGCTTGATTCTCTCAACAGTCGCCTGCCCCTTTTTGTCACTTTCAGGTTCTGTGTTTGGAGAGTTCGTTCTTCTGTGACTGCTGCCATTGTGTTTTTCAGTCTCCTGCTCAGCCCCTGTGCTGGATGGAGGGCACCGCCGCCAAAGCCTGCTCTATCCTCCTAACTAGAGATTGTCTTTGAGGGATTGTGTACTAGACTTTTACAGAGACTACTGAAAATCTTCAGAATTACTGCTTAAATATATTGCATGTTATTGATCCAAGAAATTGGTCAGCCATTCTCTACTTGAGGAACGTTTTTCACTTGGATGTGATTCTTTTGTGGAGTTTCCTCTCTTACTCCTCCCCACTCACCTGCAGCTCGCTGCAGCTGACTTGCACCTCTTTTCCTTTATTCATCTAAAGGCTTTTTCCTGCTGATTTTATTACATTTCTTTTTCTGTGAACAGTGGCAACATGAAGATCTGCTTATCAACAGACCACAAGCCATGTCAGTAACACCTCCCCCTCGGTCTGCTATCCTAACCAGCATGAAAAAGAAACTGCATACTCTGAGCCAGATTGAAACTTCGATTGCAACAGTTCAGGTGTGTTTTGTCAGATCTTCCTTCCAGCACATCTTACTTTTAGAAATAACTATGATCGTTAGTGCTTTGTTGTTCAGTGTATCTGTGTTTTTCCTTGGCATAATCCCTTTTCATTTATTTTTAATTTATGTTTTTTATTTCTTGCCTTCCGATGTAACTGAATCTTACAGTTACAGTTATATTTTGAACCAGGAGTAGAAACATACTAATTATTCCAAGTTTTTAAATAATTTGATAATTATATTATGTGTTAATACATTAAGGGAAGCTTGGTAATTGAAAAAAACTTGGAATACTTGTTTTCTGAAATGTATACAAGCGGTTATATCTGGTTAATAATACCTAAGAAGCCTGGGCACTTCTTTCTTTTGTGTAGATAATGGAATTTTGTGATGTCTAAGACAGCAGAATATTTTTCCAAGCTATTATTACTGACTGGATTAATAGTAGAGTAAAATGAAATGTAATTACTTCTGTAATATTTTAAAATTTTGTAATGTACTTTTCTGGAGCTCAGTTCTTTGAAGATTGAAATAAGCTTTCTGTACAGTATATTAGTCATAGAAAAGACATGTTCATAAATTATAAAAATGAAAAAATGAACTCTTGACCTTTCTTTGTGATTTTGGAGGTATGTGCATGTGAGAATAAGAAGAGGGGTGTAGAGAAAACATGAATGCTTCCACCAGAAATTTTGAATAAATAATGAAATAGTTTTGTTATATAAAACTTTTCTTGTCATGATAATCTGGATGGATTTTTACCATTATTTATAAATTTAGGGATGTGTGGAAATCTGATTTTTATCTTCCATAGTGAAAAGTATAAATGGATTTTCTTATAGATAGCATATATAGCTCAGTAGGAATTTGGTGCAGCAGGTGTTTTGTTTTGTTTAAAGACCATTTCATTTAAAAATGAAAGTGAAACTTCTGCTGCAAATTTTTCTTTTTTTGAGACAGAGTCTCACTCTGTTGCCCTGGCTAGAGTGAGTGCCGTGGCATTAGCCTAGCTCACAGCAACCTCAAACTCCTGGGCTCAAGCAAACCTACTGCCTCAGCCTCCCAAGAAGCTGGGACTACAGGCATGTGCCACCATGCCGGCTAATTTTTTATATATATTTTTAGTTGTCCAGATAATTTCTTTCTATTTTTTAGTAGAGATGGGGTCTCGCTCTTGCTCAGGCTGGTCTCGAACTCCTGAGCTCAAACAATCCACCCGCCTCGGCCTCCCAGAGTGCTAGGGTTACAGGCGTGAGCCACCGCGCCCGGCCTCTGCTGCAAATTTTAAGACAATAAGCTGAAAGCCAGTTCTTACCTCCTCAGATGTGTTTGACCTGAATGAAATATTCAAGGCGAACTTAAGGTTAATTCCAAAAGGTGACTGTTAAAGTTGTTTTCTAAATTATGTATACTCACCCCACTTCTTTTGCATCTCTTGTATTGTATAAAATACTTGACACATAGGAAGTGAAGAATGTCACAAACATTCACCAAGATTCTGCTGGCTTTTATAGGAGAAACTAGCAGCCCTTGAAGCAAGTATTGAGCAGCGACTCAAGTGGGCAGGTGGTGCTAACCCTGCATTGGCACCGGTACTACAAGATTTTGAAGCAACAATAGCTGAAAGAAGAAATCTTGTCCTTAAAGAGAGTCAAAGAGCAAGTCAGGTATTGTGACTCAGGTGCACCGTCTTTGGATTCAGTTACAGGATCATATGTCTTACAGAAAGTTATGTGTGGGATAACTAGGGGAGCTTAAGAGCCCACGCTCTAGTTAACAGCCCAGGAGGAGGATCTGGAAAGACTTTCAGAGCACCCTTAGGCTGGGCTCACAGCTGTTTAGTTTGGTGGGCCTGACTGCCTCTTGAATAATTTTTTTCCCACATGACAATAAAATGTCTTATGACCTTGTGCTCTACTAGAGGTTGTGGATTAACTTTGTTGTGATGGGGGGAGGGGACCAAAAAAACTATTGTGGAAATTTTCAATCAGGTACAAAATTAGTCTCCTAAAATGATACTCATCCCTCATCATACCCATCACTAAAATTCAGTAATTATCAACGTAAGTCCTTTATTATTTCATCCATACTCCCTATTCCTTCTTTCCATCCCATACTTAACAGGAATCCCAAATATTTTATATGTAAATATTTCAGTGTGTGCCTATTAGGATACAAACTATTTAAGAACATTATCACAATATTATTAATTATATCTTTAAAAAATGTGCTTAATATCGGCAAATATCCAGTTAGTATTTTCTGGTCTTATAAAGTTAGTTCGGAATAGCAGCAGAAGGGGAATATTCTGGCAGAAATGTTCTCTGAAATTTGGATGTAACAAATTGCAGCTGAATATTGACAACTGTTTTATTATGGAGTAAATTTTTATATAAAAACAGTCACATAGAAGATACATTTACCTAACTGTTCTTAGGCGCTTTTGGCCAATTGAGATCTAAAAGTATCAGCATAAATTAAAATGTACGTTTACTTCTAATAGCCTTTATGAGGATTTGGTTTATTTCCCAAAAGAGTCATACATTTTCAGGGCCAATTCTGGTCCTCAGTTCTGAAAGTGAGAAGGCAGTATTTTTTCATATCATTAATTGCTTTTCTCCCCTCATTGTGGTGGTTCTGTTTCTTTCTTCACAGGTCACTTTTCTGTGCAGCAATATCATTCATTTTGAAAGTTTACGAACAAGAACTGCAGAAGCCTTAAACCTGGATGCTGCATTATTTGAACTAATCAAACGATGTCAGCAAATGTGTTCATTTGCGTCACAGTTTAACAGCTCAGTGTCTGAGTTAGAGCTTCGTTTATTACAGAGAGTGGTGAGTCGTGAGTTGTGGTGGGAGTGGAGAGCCTGTGATTAAAATAAGGCCAATGTTAAACTGTCAAAATCAGTTTAATATATTCACTCAGTTTACACTTATTGGGCATGCACTGTATGTAAGAGGTTGTTATGAGGGGCACAATAGTGATTAAATCTTGCTCTTAGCCTTCAAGAAACTTATTTATTTAATAATACAACAAATGAAACAGTGAAAAGGATTCTGAGAGTCACAACCAAAGTACTATAGAAGTTCAGAAGGGAGGAGGAGAAAGATGGTGTATAGCAAATGATTCAGATGCACTGAAGACAGAGTAGTAGAAAGAGCTCTAGTGGAAGATGAATGAATGCTGGAAAGGTCAGTCAAGTTCAGAAATAGCAAGTGGATAAGTGTGGCCTTTATATTTTGTGGGAAGGCTTTAGGCTGTCTGTTAGCTTTGGTTTCATTTCTAAGAGTTGTTTAGAGTGAGTTTGGGGACCTGGATGCCAGTCATCTTCGTCATGCCAGATATATTTCTCGAGTCTTAAACTTTAAGCATTATATCCGATATAACTGTGCAGAAGAGTTGAAAATCTTAATCTGTATTTCATAGATTTTTGAAATTATTTAGTATTATTTTATAGGTAAGTAATTCATGACTCAGCAACTGAGGTTCTCTTTATCTCAGCTTGAGTCACTGATATCTTTTAATAATGATGGTGAAGAAAGGACTCATATTACTTTAGCTGATGCTTAAAAATCACACAAATCTTTGTTCTGTTTAGGACACTGGTCTTGAACATCCTATTGGCAGCTCTGAATGGCTCTTGTCAGCACACAAACAGTTGACCCAGGATATGTCTACTCAGAGGGCAATTCAGACAGAGAAAGAGCAACAGATTGAAACGGTCTGTGAAACAGTTCAGAATCTGGTTGATAATATAAAGACTGTGCTGACTGGTCATAACCGACAGCTTGGAGATGTCAAACATCTCCTAAAAGCAATGGCCAAGGTAAGACTAATACTACTGACATATATTTACTCCCCCTCTTTTATAAAATAACAAGTAGTCTTATTTATGGAAAAACAATGACATTTTATAAACAAAAACAATTTCTCGTCTCATCTTCTGATTTGTAACTGAATTTGTTTTCATCAATTATTTTTTTAAGCAGGTAGTAGTTTGAATTTCATACACAAAGAATTTGAGGCTTAAAGAAATTAATTCACTCAATGTCATATAACTTGTAATAGAACTGAGATTTGAATCTAGTCTGAATGCTTAAATCTCCAACCTCCAACCTTTCTCCTCCCCACCTGTACTTCCAAACCCATATAGTTTGCCTCCAAAATGAATGAAATACTGTCTCTTCCATCCAGTATCCTACATAATCTAGTTAGTAAGGAAACTGGGCCTCTAGAGAAGGCTAATTTGCTTCATCATTATACAACGGTAAATAATTTAATTTTAGGATTTATTTTTACTTGAAGTATTTTTAGTTTTGTTTTGTTTTTTGTTTTTTTGAGAACAGGGTCTTGTTCTGTTGCCCAGGCTAGAGTGCAGTGGCGTGATCATAACTCATTGTAGCCTCAGACTCCTGGGCTCCAGCAGTTCTCCCACCTCAGCTTCCCAAGTAGCTGGAACTATAGGTGCATGCTACCATACCCAGCTAATTTTTGAATTTTTTGTAGAGATGGGGTCTCACGATCTTGCCCAGTCTGGTCATAAATGCTTGGCCAGCCTCGGCCTCTCATAGTGCTGGGATTACAGGTGTGAGCCACCACACCCAGCCTACTTTGAGTTTTTATTTGGTGGTGGAAACAAAGTTCATGTAGAAAAGAAGTTGAACTGTAATAAGTAGATTAAACACAGTGATATTTGGAACATATATCACCTCTTAATCAGCAGGTAACTGGAGTGTAATTGGTAATTGCTGACACAAAAACCATTTTTCTTAATTATTAATATATTGATTCTAGGATGAAGAAGCTGCTTTGGCAGATGGTGAAGATATTCCCTATGAGAACAGTGTTAGGCAGTTTTTGGGTGAATATAAATCATGGCAAGACAACATTCAGACAGTTCTGTTTACATTAGTCCAGGCTATGGGTCAGGTTCGAAGTCAAGAACATGTTGAAATGCTCCAGGAAATCACTCCCACCTTGAAAGAACTGAAAACACAAAGTCAGAGGTAAGATAGGCTTCTGGCCAAAATTTACAAAATATAAACAAAACATCTGGTATAATAAGTTTGTCTTTCTGGATTTAAAATTTTTCAGTTTTGTTCATAGTTTTATAAGTTGTTATCTGGTAAGGCATTTCATAAATAAGCCATTTTGTTTTATATTTCAGTATCTATAATAATTTAGTGAGTTTTGCATCACCCTTAGTCACTGATGCAACAAATGAATGTTCGAGTCCAACGTCATCTGCTACTTATCAGCCATCCTTTGCTGCAGGTATGAGAAGAAGCTGAGTCTTGATCTTTTAATAAATCTATGCATAGATGCTAAGATGTTTAATTATATATAAGTGTTTAATATTAAACACTTAAACCCTGTCTACTAGAATCTCATACTGAACAGATTTTAGCTTATTTTTAAAAAATATTCGTGGGAGAGAGTAAAAATGCCTTTATACTGTTTTAAAAATTTGTGATTTTAAAATACATGTCTATTAGACAAATTTAGAAAATTTGTAGTTCCACCCCAAATAGAGGTAAAAACCACTGTGTATTTGTTGATTTACTTCTCTGTGTGCATGGATACACATACACAGACACATTGGGACCACCCTGTGGAGACAATTTTTGTGGCCTTTTCCCACTTAATATTAAATTAACAGTTTACCTATCATTAAATAATCTTTTAAAAAGTGACTTAATGGCCAAATTTAATATGCAGTTCTATTACTGTATCATATTAGCCTTCCATTGTTGGACAATTAAGACGTATTTTTTTTGATGCCACAGGGTAGTACGCATCATTGTGCAAATTTGTATCTGAATGTCTGATTGTTTAGGCTGTATTTTTAGGAAGACAATTGCTGTGTCAAAGGATAAGGATTTGTAATCGATTATTTAATATGGGGTATTTACCACCACCACCTATCCCCTGCTGTCTGCTTACCCCACTCTGCTTTCTGTTTACCTGTAAATTGAACCAACAACTCTTTCTCTATAGCAGTACGGAGCAACACTGGCCAGAAGACTCAGCCTGATGTTATGTCACAGAATGCTAGAAAGCTGATTCAGAAAAATCTTGCTACATCAGCAGATACTCCACCAAGCACCATTCCTGGAACTGGCAAGAGTGTAGCTTGTAGTCCTAAAAAGGCTGTCAGAGACCCTAAAACTGGGAAAGGTACTTAGAATAAAGATACCTTAAATTTGTATATAAAATGGTAGTTTGACTTACATGTGTTTTTATTGCTTCATAGCTGTGCAAGAGAGAAACTCATATGCAGTGAGTGTGTGGAAGAGAGTGAAAGCCAAGTTAGAGGGCCGAGATGTTGATCCGAATAGGAGGATGTCAGTTGCTGAACAGGTGACCATTTTTGAAACTGGACATTTTGAAACTTACACATTTTAATGCTGCTGGAAAAGTATAGGTTTAAAGATGCCTGTCACCCATTTCCTTGGTGGTTCATCAAGGAATAAGGAACTTAAATCTATTTTCAGGATTCAGAAGATTTTGAACAGCACAGCTCTGGAGTTGTCAAGTAGTCACCATTTTAGTCTAACCCTTACCTATTGGCACTTTGCTTCCCATCCCCCAGCTCTCTTTTAACCAGAATCCCAAATCCAAAACACTTCTGGTCCCAAGTATTTTGGATAAGGGACACGCAATCTGCATCTGTAAAGCATCCTTGGGTATCAGTGGGCATTTGTCTGCAGTCATAATTCTGAAATTTTTTCATTAGTTTTGTTAATATTGAATATGATGAAATTTGAGAATTTTTCCTCCCTAGCTATTTATTGAAAAAAAAAATGTTAAACCCACAGAAAAGTTATAGGAATGCCCACATACTTTTTTCCTAGACTCACAGTTGTTAACATTTTCGTTCCCCCTTCCCTTCCCTTGACGTTTTTGATGTGTCCAAACCAGTTGGTTTGCAGAATGTGCCTCAGTTTGTATTTGTCTGATATTTTCTTTACAATTCATTTCAGAGTTAACATTTTTTGGCAGGAATACTACATCAGTGATGTTTCTTTTTCAGTATTTTACATCAAGGGACACATGTCAGTTTGTGCCATCTTTGATGATGTTAGGTTAGATCATTTAGTCAAGGATGGTATTCTCCTGATTTTGCCATTACAAATATACTTTTTTTCTCCTGTGGAGTAAAACTTTGAGACTGTGAATATCCTATTTTCCAATGCTTTGGCATCCACAATTCAAATTTATTTTATTTTGTTTTTTGAGACAGAGTCTCTCTCTTTGCTGACTGGGCTAGCATATAGTGGTGTCATCATAGCTCACTGCAACCTCAAACCCCTGGGTTCAAGCAATCTTCCTGTCCTAGTCTGAGTAGCTGGGACTATAGGTGTGAACCACCACACCCAGCTAAATTTTTTATAGAGACATGGTCTCCCTGTCTGTCCAGGCTGGTCTTGAACTCCTGGCCTCAAGCAGTCTCCCCACCACAGCCTCCGAAAGTGCTGGCATTACAGGCGTGAGCCACTGTGTCTGACCCACAATTCAGTTTTAACATCAGCAAGGAATTTTGTTTTCCTTTTAAACACTATTACATTGTTGTATAGGATCTGGACTTAAACTCTTTTTGAGCAAGAGTTTTTAAAAAAATTTTTTTTAGAAACAGTTTGTCAAGTTGTCAAAAAATGTGAAAGATGTTCTGAGTCAGAGA
Organism: Avahi laniger; assembly: GCA_963575035.1. NCBI lineage: Eukaryota > Metazoa > Chordata > Mammalia > Primates > Indriidae > Avahi > Avahi laniger. The sequence goes on from CAUYSK010061195.1 coordinate 20,655, forward strand.
TGTCTTCAGAAACTTTCTGGTAGGTTAATGGATTATGTGCTTTTCATATCTTTCTAACTATCTTAGCTCTCTATCTTTTTAAAGGATACTTGGCTATTGTGCTTTTTATTCTGATAGTTATTAAATTTAATATGAAAGTTAATGGGCTCACAAGAGTGGGGTAAGTGTAGAGCCCTTTGCACATAACTTTTGGTACAGATTATAATTCAGCAGACATATATTGAACATTTACCATATAATTGGACCCTGATGGATGCTCTGGATACAGAATTGATTATATGTTTTGCTATAAAAGAAAATTTAGCTGAGTCAGAATCAGTGGGCATTTGTTAAGCACCCATTGTGCGAGGCCCTTGTTCATACACCAAGTAAGCATTTATCCTGTGATGTCATGTGTTTAGCTCTAAGAGCACATGTGGGATCTGTAGGGCTCTTTCTTCATTCATCTAAGGAGCCATAAAGGCTCAAAGGGGTTGTAACTTTCCCAAGACACCTCTCATAAGCTGTGGGGTTATGGGAGAAGCCCAGCTTACTTAACTCTTTCCACCATATCAACTATCCATCCTTTGGGTAATTAATTTGGGTGATTAGAAACTTAATTAAACAATTAATATAACTCATATGGCCCATGGCCTTAAAAGTTTTAAATGGCTTCTTTAAATACTATCTTGCTTGTTTTTACAGGTTGACTATGTCATTAAGGAAGCAACTAATCTAGATAACTTGGCTCAGCTGTATGAAGGTTGGACAGCCTGGGTATGAATGACAAGACAGTAGATGAGTCTGGTTAAACGAGGTCAGACATCCACCAGAATCAACTCAGCCTCAGGCATCCAAAGCCACACCACAGTCGGTGGTGATGCAACTGGGGGCTTACTCTGAGGAAACCTAGGAAATCTCGGTGCACTAGGAAGTGAATCCTGCAGGACAGCTGCACTCAGGGATACGCCCAACACCATGGCCTGCAACCCTAGGGTCAAGGGTGAAAGAAAGAAAGCTCACCGCCTGAACACGGAGATTGTCTTTCTGCCACAGAACAGCAGCACACGTGTCAGGAGGTTAGCTGCAGGAAGAAATCGGGATGCTGCGGAGCACAGAGTGATTTGGAACTCCATTCCACCTGACCCTGTGTGTACAATCCAGGAAAAAACAAATCCCGCTCAGAAACAGGGAAAACTGGGGCCGCGAAGAAATCACAGCCAAGGAAGATTTGATGCATTCAGATTCTTGTGTAACACTTGTTGCTTGGCAACAGTACTGGTTGGGTTGACCAGTAAGTACAAAAAGGCTATGCGATATGAATTTCAGAAATGGACTGAAAATCGAGAGCTATGTAACAGATACACTACATTGGAAGAACTTCTGAAATGAAGGGAAAAAAACCACCCCGTCGTTCCTGCCTCCTCCCTACCACTTACCCATTCCCCTTTTACCTAATCCAGTAGATTAGCCATATTTCAAATTCACTTTTATTTCAATCCTTATATTTCATATGCTTCCGTCTCGATGCTGTTAACAACTTACATTTGGAGTGATAAAAAGAAATTTCTCCAAAACCACTGATAACATGGAAAATTCAAGGATTGTTTAAAGGTCTGGTGATCACATACAAAATGTAATTCTGGTTATTTAAGTCATTTCTGTGATTCTATCATGTACAGTTTCCAGAATTGTCACTGTGCATTCAAAAGTAATGAATCCAACAGACATTTGATTTAATGTACACTCCCCTCTGCTTATAGTGTGCATTTTTTTGGGAGGTCATTCAAATTTTCCCTCTTCTGTGATTGCTGTAGTTTCTTTCATGGAAAGTAGGTGATCTAATGTAACCTTTTACCTTTTAAAGAACCAGGATAGAGTACCTATTAGAGTTTTACATTGTTGATGACAGATTAACAATAAAGTGATGTTCTGGTGGAGGTAGAGTGAAATGTTTTTTTAATTTAGTTTTCTCATTTGATACTTTTAATTTACAGTTTGTAAATTAAAAGTGCTTTAGTTTACCTGGCATTTTAGGACATGTACATGAAACATCAACAACAGTGAGATCCACCAACATCTTTTATTAAGTTCAGTTATTAAAATAGTCTGTGAAGTGCTTTAGTTTTTGCACAGTTTTAATAGCTTGCTGTTTAGTAATACATTAGAGTGAATTCATGATCAAGGTTTCCTTAAATTTAGCATTGCAATTTCAGTACTGACTCTGTAAGCTAAATTGTTGATCCAAAATAAAAATCCAGACTAGATAGGATTCTTAAAATCAAGTATCAGCTCAAAATAGAACACAGTTAAAATCTTAATTGTTTGAGTACATTTTCCCTGCATTTTAGAGATTAGGATAGTGGTCCCTTTCTAGTTGCCAGTCTTCACAGACAAACTTGAAAGGTATTAAGGAAAAATTCCACATAGCTCTGGGCCTTTTCTGTATTCTGATTGCCACATTAATCTATAATCTTTAAGTACCTGTGAGAGAATGCATTTGAGTATCAATGTTTTCTTAATACTTCAACAAGTATTGTAAGAAAAGTGGTATTTTTGAATACCCATGTGTCCAACAGCAAGTTAAGGAACCTAGCGCATCAAAGTTTATTTTCTCCATTCATTTTGAACCTTATTTTCACAATCAAAACAACCTAGCTGGAATAATAATGCCATATTGTATTTTGCACACTGCTTTATTTCCTAGAGGCTCTGGGAGCCATTACATTCATCACTGGATTACCTCTGCTCTCTCAAGGTTAAAGTCTTTTCACAGCATTCTTTATTGTTGTCACAAGGGAAAACTTTTATCACAATGATAAAACCAGTTCACACGAGTTCGTCACAATTGATAATATTCAGAAATTGCCTCCTCTTTGGTAAAGAAGATAAATGAAATGGGTGAATTTTATTGCCTGTGTTTTCAGGCGTCAGAGGTACGGGCACCTTATCTAAGCAAAAACAAAACAGCTTTATTTCAGAAATATGTGCCTCTGGTAAATTATCCATCACTTTTACTTTAAAATGCTCCCTCAGAGGATAATGTGGCATACAGAATGGGTGTTTGGGTGTGAGGCAGACACGGATGGCTTCAAAAGCTTGCTCTTTACTGCACTGTGGACAAGATCCTGGTCTGTACTGTTAGGCTTCCTTTGGGGAGTCATCGTGTAAGCAGCCGTTTTGAACATTTTTAAGAGACCTCATCAGTTAGATTGAGAAGACTGGGCTATATTTTAGGGATTATTTTCTAAAATAATGTGACGTTAAGAGGGCTGTAGTTAAGAAGTCATACATTTTTGATGACATAGAATACCTGTGGAAAACCAGGGATCCTCTCCTATTTCTCTCTCACCCTCCCTCTCCTCTCTCTGTCTCTTCTAAGATTCAAGGGGTACAGAGTTAACCTGCAAACAACCTCTTCCATTCAAAGTACTCTTGGAAATTGAAGTTAATTTTAAGTGTTTTGTTTTCTTTAATTTGTTAGAATTGCCTAATTTTTAGTTGATTTCTCTGCAAAGCTGTGGAGGCTTAGTAGTTTATGGAGCTAATTCTAACTTCTGCTGTTTCTTTGATGTGTCTTGAAGTTTCTCATTAATTTTGGTCATGAGTTCTTAACATAGTTTGCTAGGTGATTATTAAGATTCTTTTGTGTCCGACACTTGTGGTGAATTGTTCTTGAGATATGTGAGATTTTTGTGTGGGAACTGCTCATCAGGCTCTTGATCTGTGTCTGGAAATTATTTTTTTAGAGCCCAAACCCCAGGTTCAGGGTGAGGGTTTGTAATACAAAGAAAAACTTCCATCACTTCTGCTCTCAACATTTGCCTCTATTATCTAAACTTAGTAAGTGGTTTTCTTAATATTGTCCAATGTTTGGTGTTATCTGCATTGTTTTTTGTTTTGTTCTTAAATTGTGGTTGTTCTGATGTGTGAAACTTAAGGAAAGAGCCATTTAAAAAATGCCGAACAGGGCAATGCAAGTACAGCCAAATATTAGAGTTGATGTGCAATCTTAGGTCCTTTTTAATCTGGGGTATTATAGGCAGTACTTTGAATTAAAAAGTCTTCCTGGCCTATTTTCCTCCACATTTTTGTAATTACTCTGGGGGGCTTATTTTGGCACTACTAAAATCAAAGGAGCTGGTTCTTCTTTTTTCCCAATTCTTTTCATATTAAAGAAAGCACCTACAATTAGCCTGTTAGTTATATTCATATACATCAAATATCAATGAATACTATTAGCACATTTAAGCATCTCTGTTTTACATAAAATTAGATGAATGTGAAAACCAATGTTCCATTTTATATCTTGTTGAGCTTGTAAAATGCCAGTAATTTAGAACTAGGACTTTTCCCCCCTTAAATCAAGGAGGTAGAATTATTATTAAGGCAAGAATTTCTTAAAGGTGATAGATTTTGTTTTCAATATTTGGGTAGTATTAGAAAGATTCCTCCTATGGGGAAAAAACTAGCAAGTATCCCAAATTTTTCTAAATGTTGGGGAGGGGGAAATTCATTCTATTACGAAACCCTAAGGGTTTGTTGTACTTTTCCTGCTTTTTAGGCCTGGATAACAATATCACCAACCTTAGTTAACAGAAGGCCAAACTGACACTGATTGAGAGAAGCTTTATAGGTTTCAAGGGTGGTAGAACATGAACCACTTAGGGTCCCTTACTTTCCATGGGAATTTGGCTGGGCTTACTAGGAAAAAGCTGTTTGTTGTGCTAATATAAAATGCCATACAATTAGCTCGATTTTTAAAGATGGTAAACTTAAAAGTTGCATGTTATTCTGAAAGGCAGACTTTTAGAATGTTTTTCTTTCAAAACAGGCTGATAAAATATAGTTTTTCTTTTCTTTTCCTAACAGTCGAAGTTTCAGCTCCTCTTTAAAGTTATTGTGCCAGTTATTTTTCTGGTTTAAATTTCCCTTATATTTCCAGCTGTAATGTCAGTGGCAATGACATCATACTTCACTTACTTGTTAATTGACTTTTTACCCTTACTGTAAGAGCAAGTTGCGTTGAACTGACTCTTCCTTGTCCTAGTAACATTGTATAAATAATGGCTTCTCTGTACAAAAGGTTGTAATGCCTCCTGATGGATATAATTTTGTGATTGTATTTAAGATTAAAAGTTGAATAAATCACACCAGCTTCCTGAAAATGTTCATAATGCATCTTTTGGAAAACAAAAATACATGGCTACTTTGTGCATATTTGCATTAACATGGCAAAGATTGTATGAAGTACCTGTTTTTCAAAAAATAAAGGTTCAGTCTCAAAATACGTAGCATTTAAGCTCTGAATTCATTGGTCAAAATAGATTTCAGAAAACTTAATTTTGGGACTTGCGTAGCCTTTTTTTTTTTCCTTTAAAGCACTAATACCTCAAACATTTTGTTAAAAAGCCTTAATTCTCAAAAAAGTAATTATTTTGCTCTTAAAGTTCTGTTGTATTTTTGAACAGCAGTGGAAATTATACTTCGGTGGGAAAGTTCTTAGTATTAACACTCAATTTATTAAGCTTAATTTTGGCAATATTTAAAAGCAAAATTCCTGCAGACCATTATGGACAGATATGTGCATTCCCTGGGATGTGAAAACTCGGATGGAAAATAGAAAATGTCCAGCTTGGTTTAGTATCTTGAAGACTGCATTTGTTGCTGCTAGATTAAGTTAGGAGGATTTAGGTTAGCTGCTTAGTCATGTGGCACATTTCAAAAGATCACGTCCTGTCTTTGCAGGACAAAAACAAAGCTCTAAAGAAAGTTACATTACGGGTAGGTGTTTTTAATAGGCCGATTGGAAATTTAGTGAAAGACCATATAGCAGTGCTCCTAGGCTGTGAATGTGGAAGTAGGTCTGGGAACACATTCTTTAAGTAACAAAAATACTCTGTGAAAAACTGCTGCTCCTGAATATATATATAAAAAAAAAAACGGCTTGAGTTAATTTTTCACCTACCTCAGTTTCACAAGCTGGTGTTAAAGTCTTCCTTCTGTACAGAGGGAACTTGGGTGAAAACCAGAAGCGTGTTCTGTAGCAAAAGTTGATTTCCCGAAGTAGAAATGGCAGTTTTTAAAGCTTAGTAAGAACTCCGTGGCTTGTCTTGGGGAAGTGGATGTTAACTGTGCGTCCAGCATAAATTGTGCACCCCAGTGTTCAACAGATTCACTAATTATGCGGCTGCTGATTGCTTGGATCCTTTTGTCCTTTTAATTTTATTTGGAAGAGGTGGGGAAGGCCTGCTCCTCAAACCCCATAGTTTTAAAATCTACCCATTCTCCCCAGTGCGGTCTCTGTATCAACTGGCTGCATCTTAGCTATACAACCTATTTCTTCCCTCTACGTTCTTGAAAGTGGCACTTTAGTGAAGAGTCGTGTTACCTTGCAAAGGCTTTGTTTTTTTCTCAAGTGTTTGTACCTGGTCCGGATGCCTCCCTCCTCTCCCGCCAGCTCCACGGCAAATTTGACACCCTTTGATGAAATTCACAGTGTCCCTACCCTTGCCCAGTTTTCTTCCGGGCAGTATGTGGTCTGTAGCTATGTTCTCTCACGTTTCTTTATGACTTCCCTGAACTTTTGAGAACGTGGTAGTTACTTAGGGAGTGTTTTAAAAATAAATTTAAATTCAATGATATACTACAGATGACTATAAAACGAAAGATTGGAAGTTAAAAACTATAATAAAAGGTTGTAAGTTAAAAACTAGTTAATTTACCTGAAACAAACATCAGATCAGGCCAACATTTAGCATGATTTTGTTTGTATTGAGTAATGAAAATCAAACACTTGTTAATGTCTTTTGGAATCCTGGATAGAAAAGGAAAAGTGTCCCAACATAGTTCCTAAGTTGCTTATGAATTCCACTGCTTATGAGAGGGTTTACATCTCACAACTTCTGATGTAAGAAAAGTCATGTCAACACCAGTCCGTAAGGGAGCTTACGGTTTAGGAAATAAGTGTGCACGAAGAATTTCCTAAAAGACCCCCACGTAAGTAAGTCACTTTTATAAGTCGGTATATTTTTCACACGTTCACAGACTATGCCTGGTAAGGACTTATTCCTCTTGGGTAGACGAGAAACAATGCAGTAAAATCTACATAAAGAGCTCTTTTCACTTGTCCCCTAAACCTCACGAGGTGGGCACGAGTGACAAATCTGGGCCAAGCTACCCAGAGGCCTGGCCAGGGCGGCGGGGGCAGGGAGGGTCGCGGGGCCCGGGACGGTGGGGCAGAGGGTTCCAGCCGGCCTCCCCAGCCACAGCGAGGTTGAGCGTCACATGCCCCTCGCCGCCCTCCGTCTGATAGTGCGTAGCGTATTTCTTCGAGTACTCAATTTTCCAGAGAGCCTTCTCAGCTGCTTTAAGATCCAGACCAGAGAGGGTCCAAAAGCTCCCGCGGCGGCCAAGCCTGGCAAGGCTGCAGACAGACCCAGCCCCCTGCAGCGACAGTTGAACCGCTTCCGAAAGCCCTGGGCGGGGCGTCGCACAGCCCCCGCGCGCTGATTGGCCACTCCGCGTCCCCGCCCCCTCGGCCGGCTGGGCCTCTTTCTCCTTTGACCTCGATTTCAAGCCATGCGCTGAGCATCGGTTGGCCCGCCTTCCCGTTAGCTTGAGCTCTGTCTGCCCAATGAGAAGCGAACCTCGCGGGGGCTGTCGGGAAAGGCGGTCGGCCTATATAAGCAGCCTGCGGGGCGTTCCGTCGAGCTGAGATAGCTGTGCTGTTCTCGGCGGCTGGTTGAGTTGGAGGGTGGGCTCGCTGATACAGCATCTCAGGGACGATGGCGGAGGGAGATAATCGTAGCACCAACTTGCTGGTGAGTCTTGGCGGCCTGTTCCGAGGGAGCCGGGCGGGAGCTCCCGGACTTCGGTGGGCGCCGCGGGCAGCCACTGCGGCCTCGTTCCTATCACCTGCGGCGGGCCCGGCCCTCCTCTCCCATTTCCTGGCACAAGCCTGTCCCCTCAGGCTTTTTGGGTAGCTCCTGGGTGGCGGTCAGTAGTCGCGTCGACCCCTAACCATCCCTTGGGGGTGATGTGCAACCGGGCAAGGGAGGGCGCGTGATTAGTCACCGCGAATACGGGTTGAGGAGGAAGTGGGAGAAGCAGGGGCGGGGGGCGGGTCTGTAACAAGCCTGGGGTGCGGCCAAGGGTGAAGGGTCAAAGGGCTGCTGGCGAGAATTTCTATTATATTTGGCACAACTTAAAACGACAGGGAGGCTGTGAGCTCACGCAGGGAACTGGGAGTGGGGTCCAGCTGGAAGGACAATGGAAGGTCCTGGCCTTTGTCTGGAATCTGGAAGTCTGTGGGGGTCACAAGACGACTGGAAACAACTTTAGATTAACAAGCAAGGATCCAAAGGAACTGCAATGAGGTGGTGTCGTAGTCGGACAAATTTTTTTAATCATTACAAATGTAAGTACACCATCTGGGCAAAAACAGATATACTTAAATTTTCTCCATCACTCTTCTCCAGGGAAAGGCAGGCCACATATTAGCAATGAAAAGAGGAACCAAAGAATATAATTTTTGCTTTTGAATTTCCAAGAGCCCAGATGCTGACAAATTAAGTGACTTTGCAGGGCAGTTTGGATTGTGCCTGATTTCACTTGCATTTGTTTTTAAAAATGCATGACTTCTGTGCTTACACACACACCTTCTCTACTTAGCATGCACGGTTAGCCCTCAGCTTGCTTCCTTTTAAGAAGATCGAGGCACAAAGAAGTGGCTTAAGCCCTATTGAAATGGCAGATCCTGGCTGAGAGAGCTCCTGATCCCAACTCAGCTGCTCTTTCCAGCAGAGCAGTATAATTTTAAGGAGAGCAAGGCCTTTGGTCTTGGATTCAAATCTGCTAACCTCCGTGTATCTCAGTTTCCTCATCTGTAAAATAGAGATAGTAACAACAACTTCCATTTAGGGTTGTTGGGAGGATTAATTGAAGTAGAAGCATATAAAATACTTAGCAGAGTTCCAGCACATAGTAATTTCTTATTTAACTAGTATTAGGCTTGGGATATAAAGTCAGAAATAATGAGGTCACCCGAGTGACTAGTGTGGCACAGATAACATCTTTTGTTAAGATTAACCTGCCCTTCTTGCTTTTTTCTCTTTGTTCTTTAAAAAAAAAAAAAAAAGATTAACCTGTCATTTGCATATTTCCCTGTGATAACATTTATGGAGACACTTGGGTTTCTTATTCCAGTTTTTTTCTTCCTTTACCAAAGTCAGCTTAGGGGCTTTTGTCACATTAGCTCATCCCAGGGTCCACTTTTAGCTGACTGTCAGATTTGCAGAGAAATTTGAAGTCTAACCAAAATGTCCTCTAAAGTGGTAAGAGACACTGTATTGAGAAGATATATTGAGCTTAAAATGCTACATATAATTTGGTGAAAGTAGTTTTCCTTAATTGTGCAACGAATGCCAGCATCTACGTGATTCCATTACACAAAGAGCTATTTTAGAAATTGAATGCTGTTCAGGGAAAGGCTTTCCTAATGGATTTAGAAGTAAGGGTTTAAATCAATGAAATGACAGAAACAACAGATCAATGCTAACCACCTGAAATGAATAAACTTAAAGTGATCTAATTTTATTAATATCTCTGGGTGCTGCCACATAACTCTGTACATGATTTTGGGAAAGTTAGTAAACATTTTGAGCTAAGTTTCTTTAATTGTAAAAATAGGGGTTATGTTACATCATGTATGTGAAGAATAGCCCAGAGCTTGAACTTGGAAGGTGACCATTAAAGGATAGTTTCCCCTCCCCCATTGGTTTCCATCTTTGGTATTAAAATTGCACAGTTTTTCAGAAACTACCTTGTTTAAGAACGATTTGGTTAAGAGATATTTTACATACCGCGTGCCTTAGAAGAATTTAACTCTGTGAACCATAAAAATGTTGAGAATGGTAAAATGATTGCTTTAAATTTGATCGTATGTAGGCTGCAGAGACTGCAAGTCTGGAAGAGCAGCTGCAGGGATGGGGAGAAGTGATGCTGATGACCGATAAAGTTCTCCGATGGGAAAGAGCCTGGTTTCCACCTGCCATCATGGGTGTGGTTTCTTTGGTGTTTCTGTAAGTGAGCTATTTGATTACTGTGGGTTGTGCTTGTTGTTTTTTTATTTTTGTTCCACCTGAGATTGGCAGAGATTTTTTTGTTTTTGTTTTGTGCTTGCTATTGATAAAGGCTCAGGGAATATATAGCCTTCATTTATGAAAGCACTTTCAGTCTTTTGTAATACATAATCCATAAAGAATGCATTTTCTCACAAGCCGTTCTCCTAGTTTCTAGAATTTGTAGTACTATGTAAACTTGGTAACCTAATACAGTTGAATAAATCAGAGACTCTCAAACTTTTTGGCCTTGAGTCTAAGCAAGAGCGAGACGCCATCTCTACCAAAAAATAGAAAAATTAGCCAGGCATGGCGGCATGCGCCTGTAGTCCCAGCTACTCGGGAGGCTGAGGCAGGAGGATCGCTTGAACCCAGGAGTCTGAGGTTACTGTGAGCTGTGATGATGCCACTGCACTCTAGCCAGGGCAACAGAGTGAGACCCTGTCTCAAAAAAAAAAGTATTGAGGATCTCAACAAGCTTTTGTCTGTTAATATTTATATTAACCACTGCAGCTGTGGTAGCAGCATGTTATGAAGCCTCTGGAAAACCACTTGTGAGAAAATTAGAAAGAAAATGGCAAACATTTGAGAACCAGTGAACTAAGTAAATAAACATCTTTACCCAGGAATAATGATGCTATGTTTTTCTAATCTTTATTAATTTTTTTAACAGGATTATCTACTATCTAGATCCATCTGTTCTGTCCGGTGTTTCCTGTTTTGTTATGTTTTTGTGCTTGGCTGACTACCTTGTTCCCATTCTAGCGCCTAGAATTTTTGGCTCCAATAAATGGTAAGTGGCATAATGATTTGGCAGTCTAAATTCTAAGTAGTTACTGAACCTGGTGGCTGTGATTAATATGCTGCAATGAAGCACAGATAATTGTAACCATCAAACAGATACCTAGGGGTTAGGTTTATGGCTTTTATATGAAGAATTTCATAGCTGAGTCAGATACAAATCATGAATTTCTGGTATTTATATCTCCATAGTCCTTTTATCGTCAACTGTTTATTTTTACTTTTTTTTCTTTCTAGACTTTTTTATTTGAGTGAGATTGTTTAAAGGTAACGTTTTAACAAGGATTACAGAACTCATAATGAGCTTTCTATAAGAAGTTGTACATTTATATTTTTACATTTCCATTGATACTTAAGATGGTATGATATTTCGCAAATTATTTTTGAATATAAAAACAGTAACTGGTAGGTTTTTATCCACATTCATTGAGCAACTATTTATGAAATGTCTACTATGTCAAGCACTGTTCTAGGTACTGTGAAATATTTTGACTTTTAAGATGTTGTGTTTTTAGCCTGGGCAAGCCTGGTTTAGTGAGACATCATCTCTACAAAAAATAAAAATAAAAAAAAAATTAGCTGGGCATGGTGGTGTGTGCCTGTAGTCTTAGCTACTAGACTGACGCAGTAGGACCACCTTGGGTGACAGAGCAAGCAAGACCCTGTTTCTTTAAAAAAAAAAAAAAATCTTGTGTTTAATCTAGTGCTTCAGAATAGGTTCAAACTGTATATACATGTTCCTTATTGATTTCATTTATACCATTCTTTGAATGGTGGTTAATGAGTTCCTAAGGTTTAGTTAAGTAGACAAGGGTCGTATTAAAAGTATTTTAACTTCCCTCTGACATGTTGAATTTCTCACCTTTGATCCAAATAATGAGCCGAAGTAGTAATGAGCCAAATATTGGAATAGGTTTTTTTCCTCCCAGCTGCTATTCCACTTTGGTTGTTTATTTTAATTTGATTAGTATTCTACTTGTGCCTTTAGTTTTTTATTTCCCAGACGATAGCAAATTATAAAATAATTCTCTAAAAATAAGAATTTTAAATGTGTACCTTGTGGATCTTTAAGAACAAATTCACATATTTTGGGGGAGTTTGCTTAAATTATGGGATAATTAACCACGTTTGTTCAGGGTGTTTCCCTCTTAGCAGAAGGGATTAATATTAGGAACTGTCTTTTGAATCGTTTTTCACTTGCAGTAATAAATTAATGCTGTTGTTTCTTGGGCAAGTTTGTGACTGTGTAATGTAATAAATTTAACAAAAAAAATCAAACACTGATCTTCACTTTGTTAGCCAGATGACATTCTAATCTGCAAATTCGTAATTCCTGGAGGAAAGTTTTCATAAGTAACCCCTGATAGTTCCATGGTATATGACTCAGTTATCCATACAGCAAATTTTATTTTTTTATCTCATGGGGAAGAAAGAGCACTGTGTTGCATAGCCACAATCTAGCCTTGACCATGGACAACGTATCAGGTCTGATTGTTACAGAAAGTTCCAGGGCTCAGCAGAAATCCTCCTACTTTATCACTGCAGTTTTCAGAGATGAGGGCTAGAGGACAGAAGGCAGCATCCCTCAGCGTAGGGCCTACTTCATGATAGCAGCCATCACATTTGCGCGGCACAGACAGTACAAAGGCAAACCTTTGCATCTCCTGAGAGGTGGTTAAAAAAAAAAAAAAAGCAAATCTTTTTTTTTTTTTTTTATCAGAACCAAGAAAAACATAGATATAAAGGGTTTTCTTGGAGAGTCTTGAATATTTTCTGCTGTCTTGTTTGTTGATTATATTTTCCATCACTGGGACTAAATTTATAAATAAATTTGGATTTGAACTGTTTATTGCTACCTTGGCATCAAATGTATGAAGACTGGTTGGTATTATGCTTTGAAAGCTAATAGTTATCTTACTGAAGAGTGTTCAAATACAACTGTTTGGTTGGACTCTGATGGGCTACAGTGCAGTATTCATTGAATCTGAAAAATAATACAGGAATGACAAAATCAAATTTATACTGATTTCTGCATGGCCTATAGAAGTTACGAGTCTTTTGTTATTATCCTTAACCAAATAGGACTTCAGAGCCATAGGTTACCATTTCTTTAACATATTAAAAATATGTATACACACATGCTTCTTTAAGCAAAAACTTAGTCTTGTGCTATAAAGGTATCTTAATGGTGCGAGAATTTTTTCACCTGCATAAGATAGTGGTGAACCATTGTTTTTTATTTTGGCTTTCTTTAGAAGATAGCTCTTTAAATATAAAAGGATGGTATACTTCTGCCTATTATAGAGACTTGCTTATATAGCAAAGGGAAAATTTCTTTTTCTAGGACCACCGAACAACAGCAAAGATTCCATGAAATTTGCAGCAATCTAGTAAAAACCAGGCGCAGAGCTGTGGGCTGGTGGAAACGCCTCTTCACACTAAAGGAAGAAAAGCCCAAAATGGTACTTTTTTTGCTTGATTTACTTAAGAAAAGCAAAATTTAAAGATTGAGGTAATCTTAACTTCATTGTAATATAATGATAGCCTTTTTATTTTAATAGTTATAGTCTGATATTTATTATTCATTAATTTAACTCCTGAGTATGTTCATAAATATTTATCTGTATTAGACTGAATCATTGGAAGTTAAAAATTATGTTTTGTTCTAGTAGAGCAAAATTTTTCTGTTTCTTTTTTCTTACTGAAATAGAAGTAAAAAATATATACTTAGCTGGGCATGGTGGCTCACACCTGTAATCCTGGCACTGTGGGAGGCCGAGGCAGCAAGATTGCTTGAGGCCAGGAATTCAAGACCAGCCTGGACAACATAGCAAGACCCTGTCTCCACAAAAATAAATAAGAAAAATTAGCCAGGCATGGTGTGCACCTGCAGTCCCAGCTATTTGGGAGGTTGAGGCAGGAGAATCTCTTAAGCCCAGGGAGTTGAAGGCTGCAGTGAGCTATGATATGATTATATCACTGCAGTCTAGCCTGAGCAACAGATACCCTGTCTCAAAAAAAAAAAAAAAAGACATAGAAAGCATCTGTTCTCCTGTCTCTTTCAATTTCACTTGATGTTACTATGTGAAATTATTACTTGAAAAAGTAGTTTAATTTCTATAATAAAGTATTTATATATAGAATCATAGTTACTCTAGGAGGAAATGTATCCAAATTCTATAAAGCATATCAAATGGAAGTGTCTACATATTTTATAGAATACATAGGTTTTTAAATCTAAGTATCTTTAAAGAAAAGTGATAAAAAAGCTAAATTAATCTCCAGCCTTTGAAACAAACTCATTTTTGGTTGACAAAAATTATATATATTTTTATATATTTATGGTGTTCAACATGATGGTTTTTTTTTGTTTTTGAGACAGAGTCTGGCTCTGTTCCCCGGGCTAGAGTGCCGTGGC
>CAUYSK010061197.1:0-29600 GCA_963575035.1 Avahi laniger
TCAGTTTCAGTAGCCTGTCCATAAGGTGAAATCTTTTATCACTTTTGTTACCAACCTCCAATGCCTTTCTATAGACATATATCAGTACCGAGAAGATGTTCACCAGCCTATGGTAGAGTGAAAAAAATAAATAAATAAGAACCATGTAGTCAAATATTAACACAGTGAATTCAATTAAAAGACCTGTACTTTGTTTTGAGATTATATCATTTTCATATCGGGGAAATTAAATGTCCTTTCACTTACAAAATAAGCATAGACTTTTAAAAATATCCTTACTTAAAAATTGTGCAACTTCTCTCAATGCCCCTAGTGTTTTTCCCAAATTCTAAAAGTCCTGGAATTGCATATCCCTTACTCAGAATTACTGTGGAAAAGTACAGGCAGGGAGAAGGAGCAAAAAAGATAATAAATGTGTAAGCAACTTGCTGTACAAGACTCTCTGTCTTCCTTCCTTTTTTAAGCGACTCGGCACTTGGTGTCGTGTGTGAAACAGGCCAATGCTGCTGGCTCTGCCTTTTAGATTTCTTACACTTGAAAAGAAAGTCCTTTGGGATGGTTTATGCAGAATTCTGTGTCCTACTTTAAATCTAAGAACTTTTTTGACCTTCAGCGCATGTAGAAAAATGTAAAAAATAAATGAGAAAAGTAGCCTGTTCAAAGAGAAGCTTTTAAAAAAATCTCCAAGCAAAGCTTTTCTGTGTTATCACTAATTAAAATAAAAAGGGTAACAAACAAAAATCTTTAAAAGGAATTGTCCCTTGAAACCTTTTGTACATACTAAAAAAAAATTCCATTGTGAAAAAAAAGGCTCATAAAGCCATCTTACTGAATATAAAATGATCAGACTTAGTCTTAGTGAGATGTGAAGGTGACCATTTGAGGTCTCAAATAGCCATTGTAACCACCATCTGTAAAATCATTTCTCTGAAAACTGGCTACCTCTAGAATACAGATTCTACATAATCTTACCAAAGATGGTAGAGAAATCCCTCTAGGAAGGATTGAAATAAGGAGTCATTGCATACCACCTTTGAGTTTCTGACATCTTTGCCAACACTGAAAATCCATCTTAACCCTGACAGTAGACAGCCAATGGATGTGTTCCCACAGGTTAGCATGTTCCTTTTCTTTGCCATCAAAGATGACCTTGTGTAGATGACCAGTTTTGCAGGCAGCACAAGGGAATCTTTCTTTTGATAACACAGGATTTAAAATTCAGAACTGCCAGGTTGCACAGGAAACATTCCAAAAAGACTGTGGTCACCAGGTGGAACTCACACTGTACCCGACAGATAGGCTCCACAATGGAACACCTGCTAAACAGCATCTTTGCATGCCTAAGCTTTCCTTTCTTCCGCATTTTTACATTTTGGAAATCCACGCAGCTGCCATTAGGCAGAGCACTGAAAGCCGGGCCCGGCATTACCTCAATATTCTCCTCCGTGTGCCTGTTTTGATGCAGTCACGCTATGGGACTAATAGGAAAAATAACTTTTAAAAGACAATGAAAATGTAAAAGTCAACCTAAAAGGAAAACATGCTCTGAGAGCAGTGGATTCAGCCATACGTTACACTTAATATGGTTCAAGTTAGTGTAAATTGGTTTGAAAGGAGAAGAGAAAAGAAACTCAGACTGGCAGTGCTTCAGCCCGTTTAACAAGTCTTGATGCCAGACACCGGTAGGAGTGGATTCACAGCTCTGCACTGTACACAATCCCTGCCTCCAGGCTGCTTACTCTCTAAGAAGAAAGGGAAACAAGTCAAAGCGGCTATTTTCTGTCCAGTGTGATATACGTTCTGGGAACACAGGGAAACAGTACGCACCTCGGATGAAAAGTATCAGGAAGGTTTCCCAGTAGAATTGATACTGAAAAGATAAGTTAAAGAACAATTGGAGTTGGTTAACATTGTGGGCTGAATTGCTGGAGTTGTTACCTCCAGTCCCTCAGAATGTGACCGTATTTGGAGACAGGGTGTTTAAAAATGGTAGTTCAAGTTAAATAAGGTCACCAGGGCGTGCCCTAGCCAATATCGCGAGTGTTCTTGTAAGAAGAGGAGATTAGGGCACAGACACACCCAGAGGGATGACCGTGTGAAAACAAAAGGAGAAGACAGCCATCTACAAACAGGAGAGCGGCCTCAGAAGAAACCACCCCTTCCAGCACCTTGATCTCTGACTTTAGCCTCCAGGAGTGCGAGAAAATAAATACAGTCATGTGCCACCTAACTATGTTTTGGTCAATGACAGACTACATATGCAATGATGGTCCCATAAGATTATAACATCATATTTTTACTGTACCTTTTCTATGCTTTAAATATGCTTAGATACACAAATACTTACCATTGTATTACAATTACCCACAGTAACATGCTGTGTAGGTTTGTAGCCTGGAAGCCATAGGCTATACCGTACAGCCTACGTGTGTAGTAAGCTACACCATCTGCATTTGTGTGAGCACACTCCATGATGTTAGCACGATGACAAAATCTGCTAACAACACATTTCTCAGGACGTACCCCTGCCATTAATTGATGCATGACTGTGTCTTGTGTAAGCCAACTAGCCCGTGGTGCTTGGTTACGGCGGCCAAAGCAAACCAATACCGTAGATGATATAAATGCTAAAAACAAGAAACTGGCGCATTTAAAATGGAGTATGAATCCGAGAGTTACTGCAGTGAATGAGCTTGGGAAGACACACAGAGAACACGGAGGACCTCTCAGCCTCATTCACAAGGGCCTAAGACGCCTGGCCAGAGTTCAGACTTCATCCTGAGGGTGATCGGAAGCCATCAGAGGTTTCTACGTGAAATTAGACATAAAAAGCTTACATTCTACAAAATTCACTATACCTACAGTGTTGATTCTTAAGTATCTGAAAGCAAAACTCTAGCAACTGAGAGACCAATCAGAAATTTATTGCAATAATCCATATGAGAGATGATACTGAGCTAAAATACTGTGAAAAGGAAAAGAGAAAAAGATAACCGTGAGAATAAAGGAACGATGTGGAACAATGAAAATAAATGTTAAGCTATAGGACAGAGGATGAGAACAAATTTGTTAGGACAATCTCTGAGTCTCCCTGTCACACTGTCACATTTCCACTCGAGTGTTTAGTCTCCCCAGGATAGCCACAGTTATGATGGCAGAGAAGGCAAATTCCATTTTTATTAGTTAATATATTTGGCAACATTTCCTAAGGCACCTGCCAACTCCAGTGTATCTTAGACTCTGAGGCCCAAGAACACTAAATGCATTCGCGCTTCTAAAAAGAACATAGATTCAGGCATATTCTATTATATAATACCTATATTTTTAACACTGCCCAGAAATGTGCTATTTTGTACGTGTGAAAATTGCCAACAGAATACTCACAGACCCTCTTAACTTGTATCCCCAGCCTTGACATCCCTGAGGAAAAATAAACTGGCTTCTAAACATAGTTAGCGAAGAGAAAGAATTGGAGAAGGAAGGCTAGAGGAAACGGGAAACAGCAAAGAAAAGAGATTCCTTTTTCCCACTGTTCTGACTATTTAGTCGATCTCTTTCTCTAAACAACTTACTTTTAGTGTATAAAGGATGTGAGGTCCTCTCTTGAATGAGAGTCTGGTCCCTGCTGGAATCTGTATGTAGTCAGTATGTCTGATTTTATTAGGAGCTCTACCTTTGGACAAGCAGGAGTTAGCAAGAAATACATAAAGCCAGCGAACCTTTACATGCTAAAACTTTATTTGTCATGTATGCAACATTCAAATATTAGAAGGATTTATTTTTATTATCGCTTTCTTCAAAGCGCTCCATTTTAAATGTCAGTAAGCTTTTCAAAAATAAAGACAGGTTTTAGCAAATCGCCAGTCAAGGTTTTTCTTCTGTTTCCAGGGTGTTTCTTAATAAGTGGATTGAGTGTAGCCCAGATGTCTGTCTGTCCAGGAGCCAACCTTTTCGCCTTCCTCGTTTAGTGGTCATGTCCTCTTCTCTAATCATATTTCCCAACTGCCCTTTACTGCTTTTATCTTCTTAAACAATGTGTGACTTTCCATACCCAAAAGTCTTTAAGGGAACATCATTTTGCTTCCTGTGGAAGCCCAAGCACAAAGAGAGATGATAAAACTCTGGCCCCTGCTCTATTCATAAAACACTTTGCAAAGTGCATTTAGTAATTTGCCATTGTAACCACCAGCACCGAGAGCTCTCAGGGCCGGGTTCTGACACTGTATTTAGTTCATACTTTGACTGCTCAGCTAAAACTTCCATTTGTATGCATTTATTCTGCTTCACACATTATGTTATCAGTCACTTTCAATATTTCAAAGTCACAGCAGGCTTTTTCTGACACACATTTGTCAGAATGAACTGCCTTGATTGCTATTATTACAGACTACAGTGCCTGAGTAAGGGCAAAAAAGCTTATGTAGGACCAGAATATTGAAACTGCCTGATAAAACAATAGATACAAGAGAATAAAAATAGAATAAATGCATATAAATGGATGCTTTAAAGGGCCAGCAAAATGTAGGATTACAAAATGGGCAGAAAGAATTCAAAAACCTAGGATGAAAAATGTAATAAAAATTTTTTTAAAGATGATAAGGAGCCAATTGAACATTCCACTGCCCCAATGTCAGCAAATAAGTGAGTATTGCATACTTCTTTTCCAGTAATCAGGGATTACAACAGGATCTACTAATGGGTGCTGTCATGGAGAGAAATTTCAGCATGAAATCCACTACTGAAAAACAAGGAACATAATAAAAACACATGCCTTGACCAAAAATAAGCTTAAGAAAAGCTACAAAAAACTAATCAGAACTACAGATCCTTTGTCATTCTGATAAACTACTGAGCATGTCACCCAAAAGAAGCACTGTGCCCCATTTGGCGACTCTTTAGTCCACGTTTTGACCTGCCCGTGCTTCAGAACTGCACACCGGAGAAGCACCATAGGAACGGATTTTAGAATCAGGGAACCCCAGTGCCTGGGGTGGACCTTCTTAGAAGTCCTCGAATTTCAAGACTTGCATAAAGCATAAGATAAAATTATTTAAGCCGCGATAATTAGTATGCCAGATCTATTCTCGTAAGTAAATTAATAAAAGACAGAAATGTGAAGCACTTTTAATAATGTCACAGATCAGGAAAACAGAAAAGGCTAAGTTGTGTCGCTCTTCTCTTTGGGGTAATTATGTAACTTTATGAATTTACCTCACCTCCTATATTCCTCAACATAATTCTTTAAATTAATATTCAAGAAATTATGATAGACATGTAAAATATCCAACAAATCCACAGTTTGGAAACCTCAGTTTTCTGTTTAAAAAAAAAAGTTAGGATGAAGAGATTAGAAGAAATTATAAAATAAAATTTAAAAAAATCCAAAAGGCCTAGTTTGCTTACTCTATTTCCAGAAATACGATTGAATTTCATCTAAAGAAATGATGCTTAATCGGAATGTTATTAACTTAAGGATTGCTCTTTGAATTCTGCTTTAATCCTTACAATGACATGTTAAAAATCGAATTTGAAAAACTTTAAGTGGATTAAATTGTTCTAAGTCCCTCATTGTCATGAACTTCTTACAAATATTAATGATTTTTTGAGGCATATTGATTCTTTATGACGGATGACTGATTACCTGATGACTAATACCCTAACTGCAGATTTATAGTCATAAAAGTCATTACAGTGAAATATAGACTGATAGAGTTCAGAAAATATTTAGAAAAATATGAGAAATATATTTAATAACATAAATTTCCATATTCACAAACAAGTTTTCTATTAAAAGCATACCTTGCCAGATATCAAAATGTTTTGAGATTTTTAAACTAAAAAATGATAATTCAGAGGGTATGCAGAATGTGTCATAACATTTTAAATATATATCTTTGGTGCATCAAGAAAATTTAAAATGTTAATAATTTCATTTTATAATAATAAAAATAATTGATTCTAGATGCCAATTATTTCTTTCTGAGGAAAAAAGAAATTTTTTACTGGAGTCAGTAGTCATTGTATTGAAATGTTTCTCTTCCTAGTTAATGTGTTAGAAGAGATAAATATATTTCATCTAACTATGTGGGGACAATCTAAATTCATTTTCCATTGAAGAAATAAATATTTTCAACCTTAATAATATTCCAGTCTATGAAGACATTAAAAATAGCAAGTACCATGAAGTGTGAATATTGGGGGACAAGAAAAACTCCTAAAATGTATTAATTTATTCATATTAATTAACCTAGTTACTATTTTTGAAAAGTTATTGCCAGCTTAGAGCTATGATTATGTGTAAGTTACTAAATAAAGTAAATTTAACCTATTCAACAACACACAAGTACCTTTATCAAATAAAGCAAAGGATATGCAGAGGGAGAGATTCTACAGTGGAAATTTTGAGATAAATCACCAATAAACAGAGAATTGAGATTTTTAACAGACTTGATAATTATGAAATTAATTCTTCATCCACATACACGTTACACTTTACACACACTCATGTGCGCACACCCATACACACACACGTACGCCCCCTTCCACACACTCAAACATGCATTGCCCCGTGATCCATAACTATCAGACCAAAAAAACCAGCAGTGATAGCAGTGACAAAGGGAGACAACTAATTCTAGCTGTCATTTGATTAGAATGCCCCATAGGAAGTTCAATTTTTCTGGACTGTTCTATGCTATCCACTATTTCAGACAAGCTCATATGATCAGTCTTTGTTCGGGTAATTTTCAAAGTGTGATTTTTCTCATAGATGTTATACTACCCCAGGGGGAGAAAGGTGTCAGTATATTATCAGTTGATGTGCTCTGGGCCGGTGGTATGTATAGAAAGTCTGGCATCCGAGTGACTCTACCTAGAGGAATATACATTGATAGCACCTATTTAGGATAAGAAATTCTGCTTGAGCTATCCCTATTTTCAGTGATATTTCATTCATGTTCTTATCCCTTTTCATATAGTATTTCCTTAAAAATTCTCTGCTTCTACTTTTTTCTTATTTGTGTGTTGGTAGAAAGTCACTTTTATTTATCTTTAAATTATTATAACAATAATGTGCTTAGAACAGTGTATCATATGTAATACTTAGAATATTATACATATTTAACAAATATGGAGTGAATGCTGACATTGAACTGTAGATCAACTAAATAAATTTTAACCACATTATAGATTCAGAGTTCCCACCAAGCCCTAAAATTTTTATCTACTATAAATATTACATAATGGCAGTGTTTGATTTGATAGTACATAAATGCTTTCTACCATGATGTCTTCCCTGGATAAAAAACAAAACAAAACAAAAAAAAGTAATATTATATAGTCTTTGATTCATACCCTTGCACCAAAGTCTCAAGAAAAGATTTAGGAAAAATAATCTGTCCCCTCTACTTCCAGTCACATGTACCCCAGCTTCAAAGAACTCAAACTCAGAGCACTGGTTCTTATTTGTTTGCTTTCTGCGGTTGAGTTCTTACTCAAAATGTTCTACTTAAGTCTCTCCTTAGGGGACTATCTGGAAGCTACATCGAGAGCAGAAACCTGTAGTTGGATTGCCTAAGGTACAGATTTCTTGTAGAACCTAATACAGCTGCAAATTTACTTTCGAGGGCAATTAGGATGTTCATTAGTAATTGAATTGAAGCAAAGAGGAACTTCATTTGTACCGAGTCAATGACCTGGATCGTTTTCAGAATGAGTGTTGAGCTGAAATGGACCATTCATTTCTCCTTCCGTTGGGATCCTGTACAAAAAGGTTATTGCTCTTAACTTCTTCCAACAACAGTGATAGGGATTTTCAGGAACAAAAAACAAGGCTTTATGTTTACCAGCTGTATCGTAGGGTAACATTTATCATAATGTGATTTTTATCAGTCTTGGAACAGAAGGTAAACCCTGTCATTTTGGACTGCCCTGTTGGACTGATTCCAGCAACTTTAGCTGGTAGGTAATCGAAATATGGGATGAATCAAAGCTTTCAGAAGTAAATAAAGAAGATAATAATTAAACAGACATATCTGGAACATGGTCAACAGAAGTTGGTATGAAATTATAGGAATTTAAGTAATTAACAAAGTAGTATTATTTAGTATTGAAATAATACCACTTTAATAATTTTAATAGCAGAGGCCAGTGTAGGGCATACTATAGCCAAGCACTATTCTAAGAGCTTCATATATATTAATATTATTTCTTGTTATAGTCACAACTACTCCATTTTATAAATTAAAAAATACTAGAGATTATGAAGAGAGTGAAGTAGCTTGCCCAGGCTCAGAAGGTGCAGCCCCAGAGTCCATACTTTCGACCTCTACACTCTATTACTAGGCTGGATAACCGGCAAAATAGGCCACCAAGATGGTTTCGCCTTCAGATGCCGAGTTGTCTCCAGAGAAAGAATTAATCCTAAGGGATGAGGATGCTCAACTGAATTGCAGCATCCTCGTTAGCAGAGGGCAAGAGCAATTTTAGCATTTCATAGTGCTTGATCTCCCGCGAATTGTTTTTAAATAGGAAAACTGAACAAAGCAAGTGAAATAACTATTGTTACTCAAAATGTGCTTAAGCACTTGGGAGCACATGTTAACAGAGAATGTTCCAGTGGACGAGGTATTCTCCACACTTCTGGGCAGACTCCAGGGCCCTGGGGCAAGCATTCAAGCAGAGGCCCTATCAGGCTTCAAGGCAGAGCCAGCCCAGGTCGGTAACAGTCCTAGCACCAGGAAGACAGTCTAACAGAGCAACTTAGACAGCAGCAGTCGCAGCAATGTCTGGGTCAAGGAGGCATATTTTTCAGGCTTCCGAGGTTCAGAAGACCTTAGGATCAGGCCAAAAAAAAAAAAAAAAGCCATAACTGAGGGGTAAGGCCACATGACACTCAAATCCAGAAACTCATGTAAAACTTGTGCAGGTGATTCCCAAAATTAATTGAAAGGAAATTTACAGAGGCTGAAGGTCCCCCTCTTATAAGTGAGTATGGAGCCAGGTGAATACTACTTGTTTCTAAAGTTGTCCTCGCACCTTCCTCCCTTGTGAGTATAGGCTGAGAAACACAGATTACGTATTCATCCACAAATTCCTAATAATCTTTCCTGTCCATTTTTGGATATCGGCATCTTATCATATTTAATAGAAAATATCATACATCCTGAAAATCAATTAGACAAATAGTTCTGGATTTAAAAGAGAAATTTTAATCTGATAGATGTCATGTCATAAAGATGAATGGAAGGTTACATTTTCTTTATTAGACTTTTCAGATTTTGCATTTTGCCATAAATTTCTTTGCACTAGATGACTGGCAAAGTAGAATAAGACATCAGGGAGAGGAGATATAATTAAGGTTTAGTAGGCAGAGGGCAGACCCAAACATAGCTGAGTCGTCAGAGGGAATTTCCAGTCCTTTCTCAGTCTCTTTTAAACTTTAAATTAGACTTCACTGTCGAGAAGGCCCCGTACTGGAGACTTGAGAGCTAGTTCTTAAATTGAAAGTATTATCAAGATATAAAATCTGACCCTTTTGTACTATATCATTTTCAATTAAGGTTTTCATGGCCTCTGTTCATAAAAGAATCTCTGATTTACTAAAAAACTGAGCTTTTCATGTGACTCATTATTTTACATGAATGCCAACATTGTTATGATAATAGTGTCAAAAATAAAGCGCTATCAGTGATTCTTTTTTCTAATCCAGGATTGGAGGTTTTTCTAAAAAAATTTTTTTAAAACGAGGACCCAAATAATTAGAGTTAAATTTAAGAACATTATCCATATGAATAATTTCTAACAAAGAGTATTCTCATGGTGAAAAGCAGGGGAATCCTGTATTTCTAGCTACATTTACTCAATGTTTTACTGTCAGTTAAGATGCTATCTCAGTCAAAATAGCACCTATATATGCAAAATTATGGTGATTTCTTAAATTATACCATTTTCTTCCTTAAGTGAAACCACATTTAAATGGTGTTATTTTGATGTGCCAGTGGATACATGTAATCACCTAAAGAAGTTTTATACTACATGGGCTTGAAGTCAGAAAAAAGAACACTTGCTATAATTTCATGGTGAGAGAGAAAAGAAAATAAGAGAGATACTATTTAATTCAAGAGGATATTTGTATGTTAAAAATGATTGTGGAATAAATAACTTATGTTATTATTTTGGATGAATCTTCTGTCATAAAATACGAGAAATACTCTCTACTGAATGAGCCAATAGTCATGCATCTGTCCGCCAACTTTTAAGCAAAAGTTTTAAGAAATATTTTAAGAACCAAATTTTAAAATTATAAATCTGTCAAGATTGCGAAGGGCCTGAGATTTTATCCTACTTGCAAGCTACCAAACTTGCTTGCCACAGTTTCGTAGATGCTGGCAGAAGATGCAAGTCTCCTGGGTCAGAAACAAACTTTATTACGCACAGTCCAGGAGACAGCACGAGCCCCAGGTTTTCATCTGTTCCCCTGGCGTCCAAACTTAGGGCAGGCCCAGATGGAGCCTGCTCACACCATGGGTTTAGAAAACCCCCAATCTCACACCAAGACAGCTAGAAAACCTGCTCAAACATTGCCCCAGAGGCACAACGTTTAGAGACGTTTAGGGACAACAAGAGAGACATAATCTCTATTATCCAGGAAAAAAATTCTGACCTCTGACCCGAAGAAAGGTACAGCTTCTGTCTCCTAAGTCTCTTTGCCATGTAAACATCCTTGAAAAGAGTCCAGGACAAAAGTTGTGTCATAAGATATGCAGAAACAAGATGGAAAATTGCCTACTAACAAAATATTGTAGTCTACACTCACTATTCATGATTCATCATTTGAGAATTTGCTCACCCTCTAAAAGTTATTGTTAACTCCCAGATCAATACTTGTATCATTTTCACAGTCATTTGTAGAAATGCAGAGAGTGTTGAAAATTTGAGTTGCCTGATGTTCATGTTACCTGCTGAGGTCAAACAAGGTGATATTCTACCATCTTGTTTCAGATCTCATGCAGTAAAGAAGGATCCTTTTTGAATTCCACTTCGCGCAATTTTTTTTTTTTTGTATTTTTGTGATTTTGGGTGGGGGAGGAGGTGATTTTGCTATTTAAAATGGTACTGAATAGTGCTGAACTACTGTCTAGTGTTCCAAAGTATGAGAAGGCAGTATGGTGTCTTTAAGAAGAAAATGTATGTGTTAGATAAGCTCATTCTGCTTTGAATTATGGTACAATCAGCCATGAGTTCAATGTTAGTGAATCCAAAATTTATTTAATAAAAAAATATGAAATAAGATGTCTTTAAATAGAAAAGCATGCATAAAACAAGTTTATTTTTTCTCTCTTTTAAAAATTGTTTTATTTTTAATCATGGGTATATAGCAGTTGTATATATATATGGGGTACATGTGATGTTTTAATACAAGCATATAATGTATAATAATCAAATCACAGTAATAGGGATATCCATCACCTCAAACATTTATCATTTCTTTGTGTTAGGAACATTCCAATTCTGCTCTTTTAGAAAACAAGTTTATTTGTTGATCTATTGATGAAAATGTTGTGACTAGAGGATCCCAGAAACCTAACCCTGTATTTCCCCTGCGAGCAATGATTGCGTATTTGTGAATTCAGTGTTTACAGTGATTTTATGGAACATCGCTACTGTGAATAATGACAATCAACTACGTAGTTAGCCACAAATGGCAGCCGCCCTGCTTCCCCTCCCACTCCCGTACAGTCCAGCCTCAAAAAAGCAAAAGTGATCCTTATAAAACCTAAGTGAGATCACAGCTTGGCTCTCTTCAGAGTTCTCCGACGAATTTCCCTCTCACTCAGCGTCAAAGGCAAGGTTATCGCAATGAATGGTCCTGCAGCATCCGGCTCCCATCTTGCCAGCCCGACCACGTGGGTCCCAACCTCAGCTTCTTCCGCTCCCCCCTTGCTCTTTCTGCTCCAGCCACCCTGGCTTCCTCGCTGTTTATGGAGCATCCCAGGCTGGTTCCTGCCTCAAGACATCTTCACTTACTTTTCATCCACCTAGACAGCTCTTGTTCTTTTTCCAAATAGCTAAATGACTTCCTCATCTCTTTCAGGTGTTTGCTAAAATGTCACCTTCTCATTAAAGCCATCACCGACCAACCTACTTAAAGTTACAAACCCATCGCTACCAAACCTGGTACTCTCCACCCCCTTTCCTGCTTCGCTGTTTTCCGTGGCAACATCGCCATTGAACACCCTATAAATATTACACATGTGTTTGTTTATCTGTGTCCTGTCCACAATATGCAGGGGTTATTGTATTTTATTCACGGTGGTATAAAGAGGATATGGAAAAGTGCCTGCTTCATAACAGATAATAAATATTGGTCTAATAAGTGAAATAAAAAGTCTCTTGGAGTCTTCAGTGACTTTCTTTTTTTTTTGCAGTAGAGTAAGTTCTATCTTAATCTGCTCCTTAAAAAAGCATCTGAGATCACTTCTTCAATACTTATAAATAAACATTGAATGTGTCAAAGATCAAAACTGTTGATCGGACTCAACAAGGCTAGAAAACTAATTGATAAAAGGTAGCAGGGTGTTTTCAAGCTGTCTTGAAAAGAGAGGAATGGAAATCTCTTCATTTCTACATTGACAGCAGTGTTTTCGGTAGTAGCATGAGAGTTGATATTAGACTATCAAAATAAAAATGATTTAAACCCTGCTCACTCAAAACAGTGCTGTCATCTCTGTAATTTCTTTGTCCAGTGGTACCAAAGCAAAGTAATCCCTCATGAAGGGAAAGGAGTGCTTTTACTTTAGAAAACAAAACAATTAGATTCTAGCTAAACTGCCCACAAAACATGAAATGTTTCGTTTAACTAACTGAGAAAACACAGCTTGTTTAAATCCTAAATAGAGAAAGAATCTCCATTAATGGAAGGCAAATCCTTTACAAGCATGTTTCTCTCTGTACCTAAATGGATATCAAGAGATCTGTTGCCCTTCAGCATGTTGCCTCAGACAGCCACAGAGAAATGGAAAAAATACCAGGCAAACTTTGAAACTGATAGTTTGGTTCAGTGTTAACTTTAATTCTGAATTTTACCATTGGGCATTTTTTTCATGCTATTATGACTCAAATTTCTCCAGACCTCACCAATGTGAGAGTACAAACAAGGCCACACCATCTATAAGAACTCAAATTGACTGGTGCGTGCCCCACAGCAGAACATATGGCCGCCAGCCTCCCTTCAGCGATTCACAGCATTGGATTATTCTGGGTGCTCAAGAAGAGTCCTCTCAAAATTTCTCATCTGCCAGTGTCCCCACCAAAATCAGTTGAGAGTGGCATTTTGGCTACCCAAGCTCAACCATGACAATACATGTCCACACCAAGGTGCAAACCCTTATAGGCCAAAGCAGATCAAGTTTTCCCACGGCGCTCACTACGCTTGAACCATATAACATCTGAAACAAGAACGTGTGTATGTCCAAAATGCACACATATGTATTATGTGTATGTGTGTGCATATCTAAATATGTGTGTGTGTGTGTGTGTGTGTGTGTGTGTGAATATAATATGACCCTGGAGTAAGAACCATGAGAGATACAAACACAGTGCTGCTGTAATATGAAGCAGGTAGAAAGAACTACAGGCTCTAAGGATCAGGAAATGCTTCATGACGGAAGGGACATTTACGTGAACTTCAGTCTATGGGCAGGATAAATGTGTCGTCAGTCTCATTATTGAATTCATGGGTAGGAAAACTCTTTTCTCAGTTTCTCTGAATCCTATAATTCAAGAAAGCAATCTAGAACCGTAATGTATTAGTGGACACACATAAAGAATTTCTGATATAAAAAGTAGTTACATATGGCATTCTCACTGAGAAAATCTGAGATTGCTTTAGTCCATACTGAATGAGGAAATATTTTTCATACATCACCTGGTTTAAAAAAACATTTCCATTCAAAAATATCCTGCTGTTATGGAACCTGCGTTCTAGTGCTATGGAGGACACAATGCAAGGCAAGGGGGAAAATGGATGGGATGAGGTTGTGCGTCAGCAGTTAATAATTTATATAGAGTGGTCAAGGGTAAACTTTCTAATTCAATGACATGCGAGCAGAAACCTGCAGGGGTGAAGGAGAAAGCCATTCAGATATCTGGAGAAGAGTATTTGAGAGGGAATGACAGTGCAAAGGCCCTGAGGTGGGATCACGATTATACCATCAAGAAGCAGCAAGAAGGCAGAGCATGGTGAGCAATAGGGAGACTCTTAGGAGCTGAAGTCACAGAGGTATCCAGGGCCAGGTCACACACAACTTTAAAAGCCAATGAAAGCTTTTGAGTGAATGGAAAGGAAATATAGGACATTTCGAGCGGAGTAATGGTGCTATTTGAATTACAATTTTAAAAGATCACAGTGTATGCTTTGTTATAGGAAAACAGCACTGGACAAAGTAGAAGCAAGGAGGCTCGTGTGATATATGACAATGACTTGGGCAATAGCGGCAGCAATGAAGGGTATGTGAAGTGGTCCGATTCTGAATAGGCAAGACAGAATTTGCTAACAGGTCAGATGGGGAGTTTGAGAGAAAGAGAAGAGTCAAACAGAACTCCAAGTTCCTTGGTCTGAACAACTAGAAGAATAGGGCTGTCATTAAATGGGAAACCTACAGGAAGAACATTTCTGGGGTAGGTGGAGACATGAAAATCAGGAGATTGGTTCTAGACATGAGACCTTTGAAAGTGTGGAGTTTACCTAATTGCAGTTGGATCTGCCTTTGCTCTGCAGCTTATGTGATCTGAGGCATTAACTCAGCTCTGCTGAGACTCAGTTTCTTTATCCGTACCATGAGGACAATAGAACCTTACATGTAGGCTGGAGTTGTTGTAAGAGCAGATGTAAAGTACCTAAAAGACAGATTTTAACAGAAGATACAATGAAACAAAACCAAGTATAAGTAAGTAATTAATAAATGGTGTTTATCGTAATCTGCATCAGAGTAGGTGTAGGTTTTCTTACAGCACTATAAGAATTATTTTCCCAAAAATGTCTATGATCGTGTTTTAATGAAATGAATTCTAATTAAGCTCTTAAGAAAGGGCATCCCTCTTGCATACACCATCCAGTTTCCATGTTCATCATAGCAACTTGTCCTTTCCTTTTTCCTTCCTCTTCTGAGTTTACTGTGGTCAGTATTCGGTGCTTTTGCGTACATATTTCCATTGTGTTCTCATTGCCTGGCCAGAGAGCTAAATCAGTCTAGTAAAGATGTCTGTGCAAACCAAAAAATGCACTCTTGGTTTTATTCTTTTGGAATGTATATAGAGCCTCAGATCATCAAGACATCATGATGTATTTGTCCCATGTTGTTCTTCAAAATTACTGATTTATACTCTCCTTCCTACACGTCTTGTTTACTCTTGCCCAGATTGTTTCTATGTGAGGGGTAGCGTCCTTACTTCATTCGTCCTGCCTGCTTGTTGAAAGTGACATCCTTCAGCTCACTTTAAGGTGGGCCTTTTGTATACATTTGTCTTCTGCTCTCCTCACAAAGTCCACAGACAGCAGTAAAAATTGCTTCACTTCCAACGTGCTCTGTGACCTCAAAATCTGTTGCTTTGCTATTGCACTTGGCACCTAAGTTAGGTACCCATGATGTACTTATTTTTTTTTTGAGACAGAATATCACTCTGTTGCCCAGGCTAGAGTGCTGTGGCGTCATCCTAGCTCACAGCAACCTCAAACTCCTGGGCTCAAGCGATCCTACTGTCTCAGCCTCTCAAGTAGCTGGGACTCAGGCATGTGCCACCATGCCCGGCTAATTTTTTCTGTATATATTTTTAGTTGTCCAGCTAATTTCTTTCTATTTTTTAGTAGAGGCGGGGTCTTGCTCTTGCTCAGGCTGGTCTCGAACTCCTGAGCTCAAACAATCCACCAGCCTCGGCCTCGCAGAGTGCTAGGATTATAGGTGTGAGCCACCGCGCCCAGCTCCAATGATGTACTTTTAAAGCCAGTTTTGATTACTCAAAGTGCTTTATTTTTACATTTATTAAGTTGTTTGGATGTGCCACATTTTCTGTATCTTCTTAGAGATGTCCCCTTTTAAATGTCCAGCTTCATTTACCATGTTGGCCACATTTATTCCTCACAGACCCCATTTTGTGGGTACATTTCGTGTTCCTGACTTTTGTTTTTTAGAAGAATAATATTACATTTTTTTTATTTCAGCATATTATGGGGGTACAGATGTTTAGGTTACGTATGTTGCCCTTGCCCCCACCCAAGTCCGAGTTTCAAGTATGTCCATCCTTCGGGTGGTGCACATTGCACTCTTTGTATGTGCATATACCCGCCCCCTCCTCCCTCCTCCCCCCCTCCTCCCTGCCCAACATCCAATAGATGTTATTCTTATATGTGCACTTATGTGTTGATCAGTTAATACCAATTTTATGGTGAGTGCATGTAGAAAAAAACGATGACATGTAAATTCAGGGTTTTTAAAGTCAGGAACACATATATTCGTGTTCCTGACTTTAAAAACCCTGAATTTACATGTCACCATTTTTTTCTGCTTCCTTCTTTTCCTCACCCGTATGAAATCATACTCAGTTTTCAAGATTTGGCTCTAATATTACTTCTTCCTGGAAGTCACTTTATGCTGCATTTATTCTTCTTTACTGGATTTATCCATAAGTACTTGTGCGCACACCCTCAAGGAGTTGACCATATGCCCCTGAAGGGGAGGTATAATAACTGACTTACGTTTTATTTCCCAAAATGTCTTGAGTGTAATGGATGTTCAGTGAATATCTATTGAAATAATATGCTTTTTTCCTTCATATTGTCTTTTAGTTTTTATCTGCTGTGTCTTCAGTGTCAGCATTGTTCGGGCACAATAGTCCAAGCTAGTTTTATGCTCCTGAACAGTTTCATTAATTCAACAAATTTGAGTACCTTCTGTGTGACTTTTATTGAATTCTGTCTTGGGAATGCAGAGAATTAATGTATAATCCCTTCCCTAAAGCAACTCAGAATGAAAGGAAAAACTGACAAGTAGACAGTTAATATTCCGTATGATTCTATGATCAGTGATATGTTTCAGAGATGTTTTGTAAGCATCTAAAGAGTTTCAGAGGAAGACAAAGTTTGGAATGTCTTTATGTTGGGTTTGGGTGAATTGAAGAGTACAATAAATATTGTAAGCACCTAGAACAGTATCCTGCATGTGGAAGAAACTCAGTAAACACTGTTGAATTGTCTGGTGGCAGCTAGACTATGAGTTCAGATGACAGCAAAGGCTCATGGCGACAGGTAAGGCACCTTTTAAGAGCACCATGATGATGACAGGCTTTTCCTGCCTTATTGCTGACCTCAGCTTTCAGTCACATATCCTCATTTGAGAACTCCCTGGATCTCACATGAAGGTGATGATGAAAAAAATAAGACCAAGTAGCTCCCCAAATGATTAGGATAAACTCCTAAGAGCAGTTTCTAAAAAAAAAAAAAAACCCCAACTACTTTTGAAAATGGAACTGTACCATTAATGTAAGAAGAAGGACAGAAATAAAATCATTTTAAAATATTACAAGATTCCTTCAAATTTTTGTTTTTATTTCAGCATATTATGGGGGTACAGATGTTTAGGTTACATATGTTGCCCTTCCCCCTTCCCCCTCTAAGTCCGAGTTTCAAATATGTCCATCCTTCGGGTGGTGCGCATTGCATGCTTTCCTTCAAATTTTTGATTGTCAAATTCCAGGTTGGTGTCTAATTTTATTTGTAATGAAAATAGAAACTTCTCATTCATCAGTCCATAATTTACTAATTAATTGAACAAACATCTATTGAAAACCTATTATGTAATGATTTCTTTCCCAGAATCCAGAGATACAAAGACAAATAAATTGGCCCTTGCCTCCAATTAGCTTATTCCAACTGGTTGAAAAGAAAAATAAATAAAACAATTCAGTATATCATGGTGACAGTTAAATTGGAGGTGTGCATGAATTTCTATTTTTCTTACAGAAAAGGGCATCTAAACCCAGCTGGGAAGCAAAAGGGAAGGTGTTTTGAAAGAAGTGGTGGCTTAAACTGATTTTGAAGGACAAAGACAGGCTAACATGGCATGTACTAGGTAGGAGAACCTTTTGACCAAGTATATGCAATCACCCATTACAACTGATAGATTTTCTTTTTTCAAAAATCTGTGCTCTTCATGGCCTTAGTGATAACCAAGGAGGTACCACCTATGGAGAAGATCCATTTTCACTGCCTTTAAAGACACATAATTCTAACATGAAGTATCATCCATGGGCTTAAATGATCAAAAGAGAAGTCTGCAGACGGATTTCTGAAAGTAGCACTTTTACCAGAGTTTGGGTGAATATACTGACTAATATTTTAGCCATAAAGTTTACAATGTAACATTCCCATAGAAATATTCTGTGAAAGAGACGAGATCAAGGAACTGAATTTATTAAGCCACATAACCGTTGTTTCTTTTGTTGAAACTCGCCATGTGAAAGGCAAGTTAACAGAATACAGTGTAGGACCAGCATGGCACTTTCTGATGGACTCCAGATATTTCTCACTGAGTAATTTAAAAGGAGCAGTATATTGTGGAACGAGTATTTCTTTTCAAGATTATCAAACGCAGTGTTGCTTTTGACCTTTATTATCTTGAAGATGTTTCTTGTAAACCTTGCTTAAAAAACTAGCATTTTTCTCTCTATCCTTATACAAACCAGAGGTAAAATAACTTGTTATGCATTAATTACTACCAATAATAGCTTAATAATGTTTTAGTTTTCTGCTACCATCAGGTAATTTCTATGATTTTTCATATCACTAAAGCTTTTTACCCAAACATTACCAATTTCCCTGTCTTTATAAACAGAGTATTTTAA
The DNA here is from genome assembly GCA_963575035.1 of Avahi laniger. NCBI lineage: Eukaryota > Metazoa > Chordata > Mammalia > Primates > Indriidae > Avahi > Avahi laniger. Next base: position 18,898 of record CAUYSK010061197.1, read on the forward strand.
TCCCAAATGATCATTATGAAAAAGGATTATTTTAATGTGCTTTAATGCTCTGACACTAGGGGGCATCGCTGAGATGTACATAATCGCTTTCTCCTACACTAAATGAGCTTTGAGTTCAGGTATCTGCTTGTCATAGTTTTTTGTTTCTCTTTCTTTGCTATCAGACTGTTTGCCGTCGCTTTTTATAATTGCTGTGGCCACCTCCCCTTCTAACATCACCTTCTATAAAATGCTATTTCAAATGCAATTTATTTCGGCAAATATTAATCAAGGTTGTACAATGTATTAGTCACTGTGCTAAGTGCTAGGGATTCAAAGAAAAATAAACACGTTCTCAGTTTTCAAAGAGCAGTCAGGTGAGAAAAAAGTAGAGATATAAACAAATAATTACAATTGTGTGTGCTAATTGCAACTATTGGGATTTTGTTCTATGGGCAATGTGGTTTGTGTTACTGACTTTGACAACGCAATCCCAAGGCAGATTGAAGTGGTCAGCATCAGTGGTTAAAGGAAAAATTTAAAGCAGGCAGTTTTGAAATAGATCTTAAAGGTGTATTGGAGTGCATCTCCTATGAAGGAAGATATATGTTATGAAATATAACAAATATTTTGTAAAAATTTTGTCTAAAATAAGAACAAACTACTGATAGACTAAAAACACTGCCTCGGCATATGAGCTTTGGATATTTACTTCATGGCTTCTGTTTTGACCATTTCAGTTCTTATTTTGATAACTTTCTATTTCTATAGCAAGTACAAAATAGTTTGGAGTGCTTAATAATATCCTAGTGAGTGAAATGTTCATGTATTTACTGTGAGAATTTGTAATGTTATATGAATATAATGCATCTTATTATATTTCATCATGTTTTATCGCCACGACTTTTCCACTACTAGTATTTTCTAATGAGAAAAGAATTTTAAAAATAGTATTAGACACACAGATAGCCTCTGATTTAACATGGGGTCATGTTCCTGAATATACTGTCTATATGAGACAATTTGTGTTTATGATGGAATCGTATGTATGAGCCTTATAATCATGCATGGAAAATATGCCCCAGAACATTAAATAATCAACCTACCAAAAACCTCTGATAGCAAATGTATTTATTGCCTTTTCATATTTAAAATAACATTCTTGGCATAATAAATGTTGGCTGTTTTATTATTATTATCATTATCATTAAAATATGCATCTAGACTTATTTGGGAACCCTGCTGAAATTCCTACATATGTGAAAAAAAATTTAGTGATATACTGAAGTTAACTACACTAATGTCAGTAAAGTAAAAGAATAATGAAACTCACTGTAATATATTCAGTCTTTGAACTTCCTGAATTTCAATTTAACCTCAAGGTTAGACCTTTGCTTCATCCCATTCCTTTGCGGAGTATCCACATAACACACTGCAAACACTCATGTCTTTTATTTCATGTAACAGTTTCAAAGAGAGGGACAGAGGAGGTACATATCAGTTTTTCCAGAAAGTGTATATGTATAGTTTGGAAAAGTCAATCCCACTCCAAATTTTTCTATGTCTACTCTACATTTCTTCCACTGGGCTCCATCCCTCCCTGCACCTCCTCTTTGACACACGCATAACAAGAAAAATCACTACTACAGAGTCTGAAGATGATTTGGGGCTGGAAATTTTTCAAAGCACTACTTGCTAATTAGCTATTGTGGCTGTTTTTAAATTCCAGTGCTATATCCTTGAAACATCTAACTTCTAGCAGTGTAACTTCTCGATGAACTCTCCAGGATAAATAAGTGGCCAAATGTGACCTCGGGGCTTAGAGCCATGTAGAGTCTCTGCATATAAACTAGTAAAGTGTGCCAAAGATGATGATTTTTCACTTTTACCGCAGTTATCTTAAACTATTTCCATTCTTCCTTTACACTGAATGCAGCTCTAGAGCAATTGTTTATTGGAGCCAATGATGATATGGTTTTGTGCTTCTTGGCATTGATAGCAGTTCATTTCAGGAGACCATTTCAGTAAACCCTGCAAATGAAAGTGGTAGTAAGATGAACTTCAGAAAATTGGCATTCTGTAATAAATTCATGTCTCTTCGTATATAATTGTTTCCTGTCAAAGATCCAAGAAAGCGGCAAAGGTTATATTGTTTTCTAACATACCGATAGGGAGAATAGCAACTATTAGTGGTGGTCCGACCATCACCAAACCCTATTTGCATCTCATAAAAAAGCCTGAATTTTTAACCTGTATTTATAAACTTAGATTTACACATACCTACATTTATGATTTGTCAAAAACAAAACTTTGCTTATCCAGAGGTTGAATTACTTGTCTGTTTAATAAACGGACTACACTGATAGTTTCACCCAGTGTTTAGAGGAGTTGGAGGATGCGCCAGTATCTGCCCCTAGACACAAGAAGTCCAGAAACTTTGAGTTCTAGACATTTCATCCCATGGTTTCTTCTACAAACAAATCTAGTTGTATTTATTTTAGACATGCTTGTTTTCCACATAGATTTTATTTTTAAAAGAATACACTGCTAATGCCATTTGGAAATTGCTCTGAGTTCATCCAGTGGGAGCACGCCACAAGAGCAAACAGAATTAACACATTGGCAAGAAACAGGATCTTTCACGCTGCCCAGACTTTGATGAAGGCATCACAGTGTGTATTTGCTTTACAATCAAACATTCTATATGAGTCCATACAAGTGTGCAAGTATTAAGTCCTGAGATGAGCCTGTAACATAGAACTAAACGGCAGTTATTTTGTTTTCATTTCTGTTTTTGTCACAGACGCTTAGGAGAAAAATCAAAGTAGCAAAGGCAAATACGTCCCAAATTTGAAACTATACTTCTGAGTATTTTAACAGGGAATATGCTAGCACTATGGCAAAAGGGCCTAACAGAACCAGGTTCGGAGTGAGTGCCCCGTCGTGGTTTGTTGTGGCAGAAACCACTGTGAGTAGAGTGAGGTTCCAAAATGCTCTGTACTGTGTCTCTGTGTAACCAGAGCATTTGTACCCCCATAACATTCTGAAATGAAAAAATAAATAAATAAACAAATAAAACCCTGTGTCCTGAGAAGGAGAGTTCAGGTCCAAACCGTAGACCTAGGCACTCTGGCGAACATGGAAGAATGCCCCTTAATGAAGGATTTCCCATAATTCCCTTAGGCGCCAGCCTAAGACAGTTAAACCAGTGTTACCTAAAAGAGATTTTCCCCCATTTTCAGCCTTCAAGAATTCTGGGACATGAGCACTGCACCGACTGCCTGGTACGGAAGCCTCTTATAAACCCGGCCAGCCTCTGCCCAGGTGCAATGGGACGGACCCCACACTAGGAATACCTGGATGGGAGCTCTGCCACTGCCTCACAGTAATGCTAATTGTGGGGCCTTCATACACAATGTAGCTCCTCTAAGACTCAGTTTCCCCATCTATAAAATTATGGTAATAATTTCTATCTACTTCACAGTGATATGTATCAGAGTTCAATGAGATTATGAACATGAAAGCTAAATGTAAATAGAAAAGGACTGTATACATGATCTCTTACTAAAAGGTACTAGAAGAGTAACATTCTTAATCCAAGCAAGGAAGACCCCTGCTCTGCACCCTGCTCTTGCTTGTCCCCTTTCTGACCTCCTTTTTGCCCCTCCCCTCATCAACTGAAGAGTTTGCAGAGCCAAGGCAACAGGTCCAGCAGGGGGCTTTGCCCCACTTATCGACCATACTTCCGGTGTCCAGACCCCATAATTCCCTGTTCAAACTGCCCCGATCCCATTTTCTGGGCCCATGGGCCACTTCTCCCCAGTACGTCGTCCAGTGGGGAACCACACCCCTGGTGTGACCCCCTAGGCCCAAGGGTAGCCAAGGTAGGGAGCATGGGTGGAATGTGGGTGGGCACAACAGGTCCACATGCAGGTGGGCAAGACCCCTTACTGGGCAGGAAGGAGCTACAAGTGGAAAGAAAAGGTTGTCATACAGCTGCAATTCAAGAACATATTTTATTTAAAAATTTGATAGGTTGCCTTATAACTTAAATATTTAGAAGTGCGGAATGCCAGCTTCCGTCTGTGTTTCTGCCCCAGGCTCCACCAATATTAACTGTTTCACACTTGTCATAATTAATCATTCCACGGAGTTATAATTTATTTCCACTTTTTTTCTAATTTTAGGACTCATTATTGTTGTTCAATATTTTACAACAATAAAATAAAGAGAAAAATGTACTACCATGTACTGCAATATTTTTTGAATTCCTTTGACTGGGCAAAATCCCAACCATTTCTTCACTATTCTGCCACCTGCTGGGCTCTTGCTGGCACTGCAGTGGTCTGACCAATTGTAGGTATCTTATCTTTCATATTGGGACAGTGTGGCCTGATGGGCACAATCCTCTTCTCCTATCAGCCAGGAAAATAAAAGATTACAATCTATTTCCTTTGCTAGCCAAAGATAAGCCCTTTAAAAAAAAAGTCGAATGTAAAACGATGATAAGGAGATTACATAGTTTAAGTTTCATACTTGAAATCGTCTTTATAGTGAATCTCTGATGGTTTTGTGTAATATCTGTAAATAGCATAGAATACTATTTATCAGCAGAAAAACCAGTTTAAAGTACTTTCAGGCTTGATGATAAATGAGAAGAGACTGAAGTACACTAACATTGGCCTTTGTACAATTGGCAGCTGGGCAAATATCGGCAACGGCCTCCTACTTATATTAATTATCTAGGTTATTACAGTGGAGATTAAACAAAGGAGGTATGTCAGTTAATCAGCTTCTTTCATTAAAGTTGAGACTATTATTTTTATTCTTCAGTGCTTCCCTAAATCAGAAAGTGCTTTATACGCCATAAACACCCAAAGAAAGTGGGAAAATCTACAGTAACTATTTTATATTTTCAAAAGGTTATTTTAACTGTGCATCTTTGATTTAAAAGATTATATTAAAATCTTAAATACCTTCCCATCTCAATGCAAAAGGATGCAAAATTAAAAAATCACGATTATCTCCATACTCTGCATTTATACAGGGCCTTTTTGTTTCAATATTTTGTCTTCATATCTGTTTTCTCATTTTTCCACCATGATAATCTTACATGTTAATTAACACATAACACCAATGTCTCACAGTCATTTTAATGTTTCACTAAACATTATCTTTTATCCATCATATCCTGACAATTGAACCATTCCAAATAATTCTAATGAATGTACACAGACCTTTTTTAATCCCCTAAATTGTCCTTTAAACAAGGCCAATCCATACAAGAAGCAAGTCACAGATTTTCAATTAAAAACAGCCTTGGATATTCTAATCTTTTAGTAAGCACTAGTCCCCAGGGCTTGCAAACTCAATTGCCTTCAAGGAGTGGAAGTTAACAAAAGTCATGAAGCACACCATAAATCCTAAGGTCTTTCTGTGTGATCAGGCTTCACGTTGGCCTGGTTGTATTGCTTTGCAAACTCTCTAGGTAGTAGGCATCTCTCAGACCAACAGCTAGGGACCCCACCCTCTCTACCTTCCTCTTTACCCCTTCACCTCCTTCCTCAACACTGTATATTTTTGACTCATGGCCTTTGGTTTTATCTTCCTTTCTTGACCCCAAAATTTCTCCTTTGACTCATGGCATATATGGATTCTCCAGTTTTGACACTTTGGCTCTGTTTTTCAGACAGTTTGCAAGTGCCCTCTGGCTACATTCCTGCTTTTGCTGCTTAGTATTATCCTCTGAAGTACAGAGTCAAAATTAATTATAATCTGTCTTAGCTATGGGAACTTCTTGTGGGTCTGCCCTATGCTACAGCCTCCTGTCCACTACCCTTACTTGTGAGAATGAGATAAGATCATCACGACTCTTATTAAAATCCATCACTACTATAAGTATTCAAGTTTATTTTCAATTAATTATATTTAAGTGCCAGTCCAGGTTTGAGTGATGTATTTTAACATACAGCAGTCATGTACAATGCTCTACAGTCTCTAGAATTAATCTTTTTTCTCTAAAAGAAGTAAAATAATGAGCATAAAATTTACTGTTTAAGGCTTCAAACCCTTCTTCTGTAATCAATGATCAGTATGAATGTATAAGAACTAATTAACATTTCATTCCCTGTTTTGATTTAAATTCTAACTCTCTTATTGGATTATAACCAGAATGTCTGATCACGTTTGACCTTTCAGGGCATAAAAGTGAATTTTTTCAGATTTCTCTAAATATTATAAGCCACATTAGGTCACTTCACTGTTAACTTTTCTTATATATGGGGAATTTAGTTACTTTAAAGAAAAAAGTCCAAATGATATGTCAGTAATCTTAGAAGAAATAAATGTATATTTTTATGGTTGATACAGATCAAAAAAATGAATTTGAAATTTTTTTGATTTTTCAACTGTACAGTAAGTATATCTCCCATATAATTAGAGCTTTTTCTCCTTCCCCAAAGTTTCTCAAAACAATGTGTTGGGGACAGACATAGTGAATGTAGTATTGAACAGATGGATGAATAGATTTATATCACTTTATCAGTATATTTATTATCTCACATAAAGCTTATCAAAGATATTGGTTATATGCCTATTATGACCAACAAAAAGGGGTCTTATATATGTAAAAAATAAATAATAGTCAAAGAAATTTTTGACTAATTTTTCAATTCTTTAAAACATCTCACAAATAACATAAACCTATCGTAACTGTGTATGTGTATGTATGTGAGTATGTGTACATATTTCCCCATTACTATCAAAGGTAATAAATTAGTTAGAAAAGGAAACAAAATCTGGAGTAACTTGGCAAAGACTTTGACTTAAATAACTAAAATTATATCATATTACCAATAGTCATTTTATGGATAGCCTCTCACCACCAAATCCTTTACAGTATAATAGTAATTTGTGAGTAATCATTACTAAGTACCTCATAGTGCTTCTGCTCTAAGTAATTAAAAAAATGTATCTGGCTCTTGTAGTTATACTGATAGTTGAGATTAACTGAACAGCTACTATGTATTAAATACTCTTCTAAGTGTTTATTATGCAGGAATTTAATTTTGGCAGCCATCCTCCAAAATAAGTGCTATTATTATTTCCTCATCTTGTGGATAAGGAAGCTAAGAGAAGTCAAGTAACTTGTCAGAAGGTCCCATACCAAAGTGTCAAGGTGGCGGATCAAGAGGGAAACTCAGGCAGTGGGTCCAGAGCTCACACATCTGACCACTTCGCTCTCCTGTCCCTTGGATGTAGTGAAAGATATAGGAGCGAAAGGGGGAAATGGCCTGTTTCTCCAACTCCATATTAAGCAGTACTTGACTTACTAAGCTTCTAAGCAATTTATTTTCGATCATGGAATATATATAGTTTTTGCAAGGTTAAATTGCAAAGTAAAAACAGTATTATATAAGCAATAATAATGGATTATACTTTCCACTCCAAAGCATTTCCTAACCAGAGGTTGGAAACACTTTTCACACATCACTGAAAGATAGCTCCCTTCAACTGAATAATGTTAATGTTTATTAGCACTTAATAGCCTTGGATAGCACAGTATTTTGAAATTCAAGAGTAATTTGGAGTAAGCAGAATGTGACTGCACTGGAGAAGAGTCACCATATTTCAAAATAAATTGTTGAGTGCCTTGCACAAAACAGTTCATCAGTATTGATTGCTGCTAATGCTAGAGTAGTTAGGTAGACCAACAGAACTTTTATTCTTGTGGTGTGAAAATGGTTCTCGAAGTCTAACTTCGGACCAATTAATTAACCCTCTATGTTCACTATCCATTTAATGTGGAGAAATGTGTTAAGTAAATTATTGTTTGTGAAGCTATAAAATTCTTAAGTGTGTGCTAACATAGAAATGTGAAATATTATTAGCTTCAAGAACCAAATTAGGCCCCAAAGGAATTATCAGCTTTCCAGAAATTCTAGACCATCCTATATAAGAAGATACAGTAGAATAGCTTCGTAAATTTTTATGTGAAGAAAGTCCATTTTACGTGGCTTTTGTTCACACATAATGGCAAGAACCCCACCTCCTTATAAACGGTGTAAATTGTGGGATTGCATGACATGGCACAACAATAACTTGTTTATATTTTTAACTTTCAGAATAAAACCACCAGTATCTATTTCAGAAGAAAAAATCCTAGGTTAAAAACCTAAGAAAATATATTTCAATGTATCTTTTACATCAATAGTGAAAATATAAATTTCTAGCATATTTAAATCATAAATTTCTAACCTTCTTAAGATGTCACTTTTAAAAAAACTCTCTAATCACCATTCTCATAAGCATATCCTCTCTCCCTTGGCTTCTTTTTGGCATTTGAATTGTCCACCATTTCCACACAATCTCCTGCTTCTAATCTGTATTCTAACCCCACTCAGATCTTAAGTTATACCCCAACAAGTGTCTGTGTTTTTGAAGAATAATGCACTGATTTGTTTATCATGATAGTTGTGGCTTAACCATTTAAATACAACAAAAGAGATACAAGATTAAGAGGAATTTTTAGTCTTTGACTAGAAGTCACCTTAAGATAAGAAAAGATAGAACACATACTATAAAAGCCATAAATAAAATGCACCAAACAGATTATTTCAGACTGATTTCTTTTATCAAAATTAGTATATTCTAAGGAACCCACTTTCTAGATTAGCATGAGTAAATGCTTAGAAAACAATTTTATACTTGATAACTTGGTTTAAAAAAAGAATATGGAGACAGATCAGAAGAGGAGACGAGACAGGAAGAGAAGAGAAACAGACGAGACTGGAAGAGGAGACTAGACCGGAAGAGGAGGAACGGACGAGACCGGAAGAGGAGGAGAAACAGACGAGACTGGAAGAGGAGACTAGACCGGAAGAGGAGGAGAAACAGACGAGACTGAAAGAGGAGGAGAAACAGATGAGACTGGAAGAGGAGACTAGACCGGAAGAGGAGGAACGGACGAGACCGGAAGAGGACACGAGATTGGAAGAGGAGGAGACCAGACTGGAAGAGGAGGAGACGAGTCCGGAAGAGGAAGAGAATGGTAAGTTCTTAAAATGCAATACCTCATTCAGACCTCATGAACCAGCCTATAAGGTAGGTGTTGTTCTTTACCTTGTTTACAGATTAGGAAACTAAGGCTTGGAGAAGTTATGTATTCTGTCCAAGGTAACACCTTAACTCTGAAACTGAGAATCAAAACCAGGCCTGACGCCAGAGTCTCTGCTCTTAGTCATCGTGCACGTCAGATACCTTCTTTCTGCCTACATGGTTGTTCCCACAGCTTCCTCCAAAGGTGTCCTCAGGCTGGCCCTGAGGCTGAGCCACAGCTGCTGTCCCAGTCATTTCCACCCCAGATTTTATTTTTACTGTGGATGGAGAAGGGGCATAGTCCTGGGCTGGAGGGCAGAAGTTGGGCTTCTTGTGCTGTTCTGTCTCTGGACGCAAGAGGGTGAACTCTCAGCAGGCGTCTGTTAAATTAGGCCTCCTTGCCCCATTGGTAACTGGGAAGAATAATCCTACTCCTGGTGCCTACCAAAATTACTCTTTTTTGAGATCATATATGGAAGAAATCTGCATAAAGGATTTGCACTTATTGGACTATGTATAGATCTAGCCCCTGAAGTTCCAGACTTAATTCCCAGAAGTTCCCAGCAAACTTGCAAAACCTCCAAAAGATCCTTACCTCTCTGCCTGTGTTCATGTCTTTCCACGTATCTGAAAGGCATCCTCATCTTCATCTACCATAATCCTACCTATCCAAAAGGCCTAGTTCATTGGCTTCCTCCTAGAAGGTGCTTGTGAACAGCTGTCCTTGAAGTGATCCATTTCTCCCGCCTAATCTTTGGCTGTAAGCACTTAAGATAGGCATCACTCCTAGTCTTACCATATAATTACTGATGTATAGAACATCTCATCTATGGAAGACATTCTGGTTTTTGCTTGCCTGATGTCTTCTCCCCCTTTTAGTAACAGCAACTTGATTTTCCTCTGGTGAACAACCTTCCCTCACTTTTAATCCATATGCTTTGAACGGGGTCAACCCCACTTCCTAATCCAGAGATAAGCATGTGACGTAGGCCTATTCAGAGTTACTATTATGGGTTCACTGAAGGGCAGATGACTCAATTAAAAGCATTGGGAATTACTCCTAGGACCTTTGCTAGAACTATTGGCATAAAAATCTCTATTTTTGCTGCAATTGTATGTAAACATGGAGCTGTGAGGGGCTTTCGCATGGAAAAAAAAATTCCTGAGGATGAAGCCACCCAAGAGCAGGTTATAGAAAGAGACCTAATCTGGAGGATAACATTGTTGGAAATCCTTGGATCTTAGATTCAGCTATTCCTGAAACTATTAATAGAAATAACCTGCCTAGGACAAATAAATTCTGTCCCCTGCCCACATTCTTCTTTTCCTTTTAAGCTAGTTTGTGTTGGGTTTCTATAATGTAGACTAGAAAGATAGGAACACATCCTCAATTTGTTTATGAGCTTTAAGGGGCCAAAGGGCTGATCTTCTTATCTTTGCATCTCAGCATGGTACCTGGTAAGACAGAGGGTCCTCGAGGTGTGATGATTGATTCATTCACTCTCTCTTTCCCTGAGCACCTACAATGAGCTGAACTAAGCCCTGGAACTACAAGGAATAATTAGACATAGTCCTTGCCCTTGAGGAGTTCTGAATTTAGTACAAGGAGGAGGTATGAAAATGAACAC
>CAUYSK010061198.1:0-28314 GCA_963575035.1 Avahi laniger
AATGTTTACAGCAGCACAATTCACAATTGCAAAGATGTGGAAACAACCCAAGTGTCCATCAATACATGAGTGGATTAATAAAATGTGGTATATGTATACCATGGAGTACTATTCAGCTTTAAGAATCAATGGTGATATAGCACCTCTGGTATACTCCTGGATAGAGCTGGAATGCATTCTACTAAGTGAAGTATCCCAAGAATGGAAAAACAAGCACCACATGTACTCACCATCAAATTGGTATTAACTGATCAACACATAAGTGTACATATAAGAATAATATCTATTGGATGTTGGGGAAGGGGGAGGAGGGGACGGGTGTATGCATACACTAAGAGTGTGATGCACACCATCTGAGGGACAGACACATTTGAAGCTCGGACTTGGCAGGGGAGGGGGGCAAGGGCAACATGTGTAACCTAAACATCTGTACTCCCATATTATGCTGAAATAAAAAAAGAGAGAGAGATCTATTGAATACCATGGGGGCTACAGTTAATAACAATGTATTATATACTCAAACTATGAAAGTAGATTTTAAGTATTGTCACCACAAAAAAAGATATGAGGTAATGTTCTTGTTAAATAGCTTGATTTAGCCCTTCCACAATGTATAAATATATTAAAATATATTGTACATCATAAATATATATAATTTTTATCAGTTAATTTTAAAAAACAAATAAAATTTATTGTAATGGAAAAATGAATAAACTGTAATTAAAACTGATCCCTTTAATCACTGTATCAAAAGTGTTGACTACGGTTTTCAAAATAGTATACTAAAATAGTATACATAAATATTAATACTATGAGATAATTTTTGTGTCATTAATGTAAAATTACTAAAACAATTTCATTTGTCCCTATATTTGTTAACTTGTACTTTTTGTAGGCTTTAAATGTACATAATATTTTGGGAGAGAAGTAAATATATATAATCTATCATTAATACATAAGGTTTCACTAAAAATGGTATATAACTATGGAAAACACTGTTCTAACCCAATGTCTTCAAAATGCCCTTGTGGTTTACCAAATGATCTACAGGTGGTTTTGTGATTTTCAAGGAAAAATAAAACAAATTTGTTTGCATAAATTTCTCAAATATTAAATGCAATACTGTCTATGAATTCCATGGTAATACTTTTAAGCTCTTGCCAATCACTATACCCTTAAAGTGTGCATATATGCTATGAGGATTGTATTATTCATCACAGCTAACACCCAGTTAACAAGGTGTAAGTCATCTCAACTGACACTTTTGTATCATTTGTGTGCTTATGACTTACATTAGCTATATTTGTGTTTCATTGTTTCTATTGCACTTTATCACTACCTTTGTCTATGGTCAAATCGCTAAGCCATGAAAACAGAGATTATGGTTTAGAGATGATTTATTGAAGCATAATAGTACTAAAGAAAATACTAACCTAAATAGTGCAACTTAGATAATGTCATAAAATACATGATATACAGAATAGGCTGGAACAATTTCATCTGTAGCTGTGGTTATCTGCATAAAACTTGATAGTCAATTTTACTGGACCTGTGGTCCGTTTACTTCTGGTCCTCAAGACAGTTTCAGTGAAACACTGGCAAGCTTTCTGCTTCATTTTCAAACAAAGCACATGGTCTCTTGTAAAACAATCATGTTTTTCCAGAACAATTACAAAATAATGCTTCTGAAGAAATTTGGTTTTATTACTACAGAGGGAGAAGAGACAAAACTACAGAAGCATTATTCATTATTGTACTCCTTCTAGTGGAGATACGGAAATCATATCGTTGATAAGAAGTCTCTAAAGTTAATAAAAAACATTGTGCCAAAAAGAAAACAGAACAGATCATTGACAAAATTCCTTTTATCAAATGAATGTACTGGATTTCACCTGGTATCAATAGCACAAAAATGTGGAATTACAAATATATATGTATCCTACCTTTCATTTGGATGAAACTACTGATGTATGTTATAAATCAGTTCTTATAATATGGTAAGTTTAAAAATTCAATTACAATTAAAAATTTTCAAAATTAAATTTAAAAAATTTAAAATTAGACAAATCAATGATATATGAGGGAAAAATGATGATTTCCTATACATTTAGCACTGAGATTTCATACTACAGGAGAAAAGGCTATTAACTACAATTTTTTTGAGTCATGATGTAGTCTAGAAATGGCGTGTTGGGGTCAGCACTTAAGCAACACTCACTAGCCATGCAGGAAGAAAGGGAGTTACTAAGTCAGTTTTTGCACCAAAATATCAGTTAAACACCATGCTTTCTTCATAAAAAACAATTTGTGGTTGAGTCAATGTTTTGGAAAATAGCAATCATTTTGAACATAATCAGGTCAAAGTTCTTTCATTACAAACGACCAAATTTCTGACTGACTTAAATAAAAGTAAACTTATTAAAATGGTAACAAGAGCTCACAAAATTGATGGCAAGTCAGGGAAACAGGCGTGGAAAGGAGTAGGAGTGAAATCAGCTCTAGAGGCTAAGAATCGGGAACTCTGGCAATTGTGGTATTCCAGGATTGGGTGGTGGAAATTGCCACTGGGATGAGAAAGAAGGCCAACTGTTTAACTCTCTTTTTCCTCTGCGCAAGACTCACATACTCCACCTTGAATGGTAGAAGAAAAGGCCGCCCTGATAAGAGTCCTGCCAGATTATATTTCATTCATCAAATCCAAATACCATAAAGCACGGGGCTAGGAAGATAAATCATAACCAATGTCCAAAACACAAAAAGGTTGAGAACTTTATTTTCAGCATGCTATATAAAGAAACAGTTAGCAAGAACAGGAGACTACACTGCCACATATTGTTAAAGACAAGATACCAAGGTTTCTAAAAAAAAAAAAGAAAAAAGAAAACCAAATTATAATACAAATGGCTTATCTCTAAGAGTTTAACTTTTATAACACTTTATTTTCTTCACATCAAGAAACAGAAACTGACAACATATTTTATGTTATAAAACATTTCAGGATCATGTGTAAATTCTGAAAGCGAACAGAGTTAAATGAAACTCCAAAGTGAATTTAGAGGTTCAATGATCTCATCTCCCAAAATAAGACATTTACTAGATCTTCTGGCTTCTGAATATGATCTGCCTGTAACCATATCTGATGAAGAGCTGAATGTTGTCTTCAGTAGGAAAAATCTATAAAATCACTAGATATATATTTGCTATGGATATCTAGAACTGTTGACATGTTTGTCAAATCCCTCTAAGTTGGAGTTTTCTAAAGAAATAAAGAGGAAAAACATGGATGTGAATCCTGACCAGGAGCTCAAAGTATTCATCACTGAATCAGAAGTTGTTATTCTAGGGAAAGCTAAAAGCAATATGATCTTCTCCCTGAGATGAAACTATTATAAATTTAGAAATTCTAAATATGTCTCATAGTTTTTTAATTTTTTAAAATTTAGTTTAAAAAATTTTAATGGAATTACTTTTAACTTACCAAAAATTGGTGGGTTCTACTCTCTCATGTTGAATGGTCCCTAAGTGGACAGAGATGCTATGACTTGAGAAATGTCCCTGGAGCAGCAGCCTCAGCTGTACCTGCAACTCTTGAGCACATTAATCATTTCCAAAGCTCAAACCCAGAGTCACAATGGACAGCATTCAACATGGGTCAGGGCATGAGTACATTTAATAACAATTACAGGAAGCTAAATGTAAGAAGTTAGGCATTCCAAGCTCACTCTTTGAAAATACACAATAGAAAATAAAGTGATGTTTGCCAGATAATTTATATCTTAAAATACACTCTATTATCACATCTATCTGTCCGTTATAATGTCAGGCAATGTGGTACAGCGGAAAGTACAGGAGAGTTGGGAACAGAAGTTGCTTTACCCTTGGTTTTTCTACCAAATGAATATTTGTTATTGAATGAGTTACTGTACTTAATATTTCTGAACTTCACTTCATTCTTCTGCAAAATGAAAATAATAATGATAGCCCAAGATACCACATGAGAGGTAAATAAGGTAGCACTATGCCCATGATAAAGTAATCTAAAAATATTGCTGACTTTTCCATGTAACTTCTCACATCTTCAATCTACTTAGCCTAGGGAAATAAGATTAAAAATGTGGTTTCATCTTCTTAAAAAGACTAACCTTTTTTATCTTACCCTTCAGAATTAAAATTAAGGGAGATAGGCATCATCAGAAATGATAATGTCAAGTAGATGCAATTCATCATTCTTATAATATTTCAAGTGTCAAAATAATCTCTTTTTGGCATCAATTCTAACATCAGCCAGAAATGGCAATGTCAAAACCACCATTGCACTTTTTATTATCATGCACACTGTATTTTTAATATTGCCTTCATTTCGAATTCTTATCAAATTATTGTGAATTATCACCAATAGCATTTAGATTTGCATGAACAGGAGTAAATATATTTCCCCACTATCTGATTAAAGGAAAAATATGAGGCTTTGAGACCTTTATAATAAGTACATAACAAAGTTCTTTTCAGAGCTTGAAAATGTTACCCACACTGAATGAAGTAAAATACCAATAACCACTCTAGACTTTTTGTTTTTCCATCAGTGCAAATCTTAATTGAAAAGGCTAGTATAAATGTAAGATAAGCTCACAAAAATAAATAATGACTGGACAAGAGAACATATTAAGAAAAATACATTTTGAGCATAATAATGAGTTTCAAAAACAAAAGAATAGCACTTACTATATAATTTCTCGCTGATCAACAAATGAACTTAGGTTATCTAATATTCACATCAAAATCCTAAACCAAATGAATTCATGAACCAACTTCCAAATTCACCCCAGAAATCAATTCCCCAAAGTACACAAGATTTGTGTGTCCTGTGTCACCATTGCATACCTTGCATTTGTTCTTACAGGTATTACCTACTAGATATATACCTAAAACATCTATTTAAGGCAGAGACAGCATATTATCACCCACTATATGTTCTCTCTTTTCTTCCTTTTAGTAATAAAATCCACGACATTTCTGCTTGGCATGACTAGCCAGACAGTAGCTACATGTCCAGCCTCCTTGAAGCGAGGTGTGGCTAGTGACAGTTCAGCTGATGAAGTGATACATGCAACATCTATGTCATCTCCTCAGAGTGAACGCTGCCTGCCTGGTATCTTCTTCTTACCACTTATCATTCATTCCCTACACACGGAGATGACTGCACAACACTGGAAGCCACAGATCGAGAAAGTTAGAGCTTTCCTATCAGCAATAAACCACTCACCAATAGACGGTTACATTAAAAAGAAATAAACTTCTCCTTTGACTGAGTTAGTGTATTTCGGGTCCCTTAGTTGCAGGAGCGTGGCCTGTATCCTAACTAATAACCCACCACATCATCAGCACAGAGGGTGGACTAAACGGGTCTCAAGGTCATAAGCCAGTGGTTTTCCAAGGGTGTTCCCAAAAGCAGCAACATCAGCATCATTTCAGAATTTGTTAGTAATAAAAACTTTTGGACTTAATCCAATACCTACTGATTCAGAAATTCTAGTAGTGGGGCCTGAAAAATCTGTGTTTTAACAAGCATTCCAGGTAATTCTGATGCATTTGAGAAACACAGATCAATATTACAACATATACTGAGGTTTACAGCCTGAAGTTTACCATTTTATTCAGGGTACCCAAAAGAACATTGGTGAACTATTCTTTTTTGAAAGATGAATGACCAAACTCTGAAACTAACAAGGCTGAAAGAAGGAATTTTCTAAATCACTCAATGCTAAGAAATATTAGTAGCATCCACTAGAAATTTAAAACACTGAAATGTTTAACACCTAGGAAACTGGAGTCAATCTGCAGTAGTATGGAAGTCCCAGAAAGTACTTTCCAGCCACCTCACAATTAAAATTGTCAGTGATAACTTGGAAGTTTGCATTATTCATCTGGCATTCATCAAACGTTTGAAGAGAAAGAAAGAAGGAAGGAAGGAAGGAAGGAAAGGATGGAGAGAGAGAGGAGGAAGAAGGAGGCAGAAGGAGGGAGGGAGGGATAATGATCTGTAGATATTTGTTGATTAGGTTGATGACCAGAATATCACCTTCTAATTGGGATGAATCCATCTCAATATTAGTACTTCATAAGTGGTTGAATTTCAGCTTAATTTTTGGCCACAGGTACCCAAGAATGAAAAGAATTTTCCTCATTTGGTTCATGGAGGGAAACCTCTTGTCTTAAAGAAATGAAGAATATCATGGAAACATTTAAGACAACAGCTAAGAACATGCCAAACTAGCAAGAAAAATATTTGATGAAGAATTCAGTTGTCAACTTTCATATCAAAGGCTTACCCAGCGGAGCCATGCAAGTAGTACACACACAAACTCAACGCAGTTTTCCAGTGCCTGATGCCAATGTGCACTCTAATTATTTAATCATTTCTTCTGCTTCATACCTTCCGTCTCACTCCTGGAAGACTCAGAAGGAGAAGCTGGGCCAACCTCCAGGACTCATTCTCAGCCTCACTTTCACCCCCCATGGTGAAGATGGCATCACTCAAAGAGTGTCTGAAAGAGGGTGGGAAAAGCTCTGGCATGAGCATAGGAAGGGGGCATGGAGGTTGTGGGTCACTGAAATGTGATGGGAAGTTGATGATACCCTGATATCCAAAACATGTTGCTCAAAAACTCAGACACAAAGTGATCATCAGTCTGCTTCTGAAAAATAAGTGATAAATTTCTGAGGGAATGTTCTTAAATATTCTTTGTCTTTGAATCTGAGTAGGAGCTAACTCACAGAGAAATGTTTGAATGTAAAGGACAAGACCTAACCAAATGCAGGTGAGAGGAGCTGCGGGTCATTCTTCTCCCCTGCCAGCAGGGGACTTCAGGTCCTGGAGTTCCCTCTGCAACACAGCCCCTCTCTCTCAGGTGTTTGCCCATGTTTCCTGGGAGAGTACCCTGGCAGAACCTGGAGAGCTTGCTGGATGTACATCCTCACACTGCATCTGAACAGTCACACACTTAGCTCCCATCTCTTTACTTTCTGGACTGCGAAACAATGACACCATCCAGCTGGACGTGTGGCTGTTGAAGAACCAGAGAAGCTTATTCTCCTCACTCCAAAGGTTTCATTAAGGAAGTTTTGAGGATGCTCATCATTCTTCTGATCCTTCTGGAGGGCTTCAACCTGACCTCAAAATCCCCTCCAAAAACTGAAAGAACTTGGCCATTTATTTGTTCATTTGCTTTTTTTAATCATCCATTTAACATCTGTCAAGTGATTGTTTTGTACTCGGTGCTGTGCTAGGCACTGAGAAAGCACATTCCCAGGCTTTATCATTTACTTTCAAGCTAGGTAGACACAATTCAATGTACTAAAAGTGCCATGGAAGCAAGAAAAAGATTAAAAAAAAAAAAAGTCTAATTTGGACCAGGAAGGAAGATTTGGCATTTACCAGGAAGAGAAGAGCGAAAGAGCAGTCCACACAAAGGGCACAGCAGGAGCAGAACAGAAGGTGGGAAATGTCTTCTGTACTAGGTGCAGAGAAATTCAGTGTGGTTAAAAGAACTGAGTGTGTTGGGGCAAGGTGGGACATGAGGCCAAAGGAATCAATTTGGGCTTCCTTTGTGAAAGTGGCTTCGTTAGAAATGGAAAAACATTCTAGAGTCCCCTACTGTGCACCAGGGAATACAAAGCCTGAATTTTCTTATACCTTCAACAGAGCTCACTTCCCCCGCTCCAAATATCTCTACCTCCTACCCTTTCGGAACCATGTGATTCAGGATATTTTCCTGTTGACCTCAAAGAGGGAGTAATCTAAGGATGACTAGTAAAGCCCGAATCTTTCAATCTTCAAGTCCAGAGGGCACAAGACGCCAGAAGCTTCTGAGCAAATAGCAAAGGCTGAAATAACAAGCAAAATCTCCTTTGTTTATCTCAACAATGTTTACTCCACTCTCCTAGCATTCAATATGAGTACATGCAGCTCTGAGTTGGAAGGGGATGAAATTCAAAACAGATTATGAAAGTTTGGACCAAGAGAAAGGAGTGTTTGTGATTTTTATGTATATTGCTAAGAAAAAATGTACATCATTGACTTCAGCTTCTGGAAATAAAATAGATTAGATTCTCTGAGCTCTCTTTTACTACGGTATAACTAGGTGCCAGATAAAATACTGTAATTTATTGCTGAGTACAAGAAAGAAAGGGAAATCTATTGGGGCAAAAAGTGAAATAAGGTTAGAAATGTCAGCAATGAGCAAATACAGAGCCAATGTTATTCCGAAGCCAGTGTAAATCTGTAATAGCTCTGAGTCAGGAATATAGTTTTAGTTGTCCTCAAGGTGGAAGACCTGAGCCAGAGCCCTGGTTGACTCCACAAAACGGCTCTGGTGGCCCCACAGGAGGGGCTTCCCAAAGACTCCAGGCAGAACAAACACAAACCTCTCTGGAAGAAACATAAATTAAAGCCACTAAGAAATAATATCGCATAACTTCCAGATTTAGCAAAAACTTAATTGATTAAAAAAAAATAAGTCTGAGCTGGGCATGGTAGCACACACCTATAATCCTAGCACTTTGGGAGGCCAAGGCGGGAGGATTGCTTGAGGCCAAGAGCTCAAGATCATCCTAATAAAGAGCTAGACCCCATCTCTACAAAAAATTTAAAAATTAGCCAGGTGTGGTGGCATGCACCTGCAGTCCCAGCTACAGGGGAGACTGAGGCAGGAGGATCTGCTTGAGCCCAGGAGTTTGAGGTTGCAGTGAGCTATGATGATGCCACTGTACTCTAGCCCAGGTGACAGAGTGTCTCAAAAAAATAAATAAGTCTGATAAAGATACATGTTGGAGAGACTAGCAATGAGGATTCTTATACACATACTTCTAGTAAAGATATACATTGAAACATGGTTTTAGAAAATAATTTGGCATTAAAATATTTGTAAGGTATATATAGTTCATAGAGAAACTCCAGGAAATATGTAGACAAATATTCATAGTGATATTGTTCACAACAGAAAAAAACCCAGAAACTCAATGTTCATTGAAAGAATGGATGTTTCATAAAGTTATATAATCAGACAACAAAATATTATACGACAGGAAAAATTCAAGAATTAAAACTAGAAGCAGCAAAAAAAACTTTTCATTTTAAAGTGAAGCAGAAATAAAATTCTTTTCAGGTAAACCTTTACATCTCATGTTAGGCTCGAGAGTTTTCTTTAAAGATATGATAGAAATTATTTACTCTGGTGACATATACTGTATTCTGGAACCTCAACCATGTGCACATGTTCTCTGTAGTACTTCTCTGTCCATCTTAAGATCACTAGGTGATTTTTTTTTATTAATACTGAATCTTGGAAGAGAGAACATAGTAGTTTCCTAATGGATATTTGTTGGTTATTTAAACCAAGACATATCAACTTTGTATGTATGGTTAATAGAAGATCCCACACGAACTGTAGGAGCTAACACTCCTAAGTGTTATCCAGATACCTGGGACCACCAGCTCAAGGTTTACCCTCAAAATAAAAAATTATTTGCTATAACTGCTTTAACTGTGTCTAAGATGCTAAAGACCCTACACGCATTTATGCATATATAGTATACATACATTTCCTATTGCTGTCTACTGAGAGGGCCTAAAAACAGTGACTCATAGTAGCAATAAGCAATCTCATGCCAAGTTCTTGCTTTCTAAATACCATTCTTTACTAAGTCAGAGATCCTGTGCAGAAATGGCTGATTTCAGGGATGCTTCAGGAAAAATACAGGATAAGCTTGGAACATCTTGTTGTTCCAGAAAGTTAGGAAGTGTTGAAAGAATCATGGGGCCATATCACAAGGTCAAAGGAGCCAGCTTAAAGGGAGTCACATCAGCCAAATCTGGGAGAGTTTGAGCAGCAAACTAATGATAGTAATGGACAACAACCCACTGAATAAAATAACAGAATAACATAATAACCTATGAGTTCATTCTGATACAAGTAAATAAATTAATAATTAAATAAAGGGAGATAAGGAAAATCTCTTCCTTATGGTTTAATGACAATTAAGAAAGAAAGAAAGGTGGAGGATAAAAATCATCAGTGGATGCTGAAACTAGGGAGTGAAAGCTTGCTAAGGAACAATATTTTTATGTATTCACATAATGTCTTCCTAGAAAATACTTATTAATTACAAAAAATAGTAAATTTACATTGGAAAAAACCAATACCACCAATATTAGAACAAACTGACATTATGTGCCTCTGGGTACAATGGCCTAAGATATATATAGCATCTCATTGGTTGCTTTCTTGTCTAAATACAAAAAATATCTAAAATAAGGAAATATCAGGTAACCCCAAATTAAATGTCATTCTACCAAATAATAACAAAATTGTCAAAGTCATGAAAAACAAAGGCAGGCTGAGGAACTGTTGTAGGTGGTGTGAAACTAAAGAGACATAAAAACTATCATGCTCCTAGATTAGATCCTAGGCCAAGGGGAAAAAAGCTACCAAGGACACTGATGGGAAAATTGGTGACATTTGAATAGGCAGATTAGATAGTAATATAGTATCAATATTAAATTTTCTAATTTTGATAATAATGGTGTTCTTTTTCTTAAGAAATATATGCTAAATTATTTAAAGATAAAGGGGTAAAATGCCTCAACATTCTCAAATGTTTCAGAAAAAATATACATATACATACATACATATATATATATAAGGAACGGGGAGAGAAACAGAAAGAGAATGAATGATAGAATAGATGGAGCTAAAGGTTAACAACTGGCAAATCTGGGTCAAGGTTAAGGGTATACTGGTGTTTCTTGTACAATTCTTATAACTTTCCTGAATGTTCGAAATTATATAAAATCATATGTTCTCCTTTTGATTAATTTGCACTTGATTCTGCGATTCTGGAATATATGTCTTCAGAGCAATCTCTTTCCATGCCCGATTACATCCAATCAGCATCTCTAACTTCCCAGTTGGTCAAGTTCCTCTCCCCATTCCTCAAAAGCCCATAATAAATATATATAAGATCTTGGTCATGTCAGCTTTTTCCCCATTTGACAAGTTGTCTTCAGCTCTTCCCCTTCCTTAATGCAAAAGGCTCTATTACTGAGGAAATGGGAGTCTATAAATTATTACTGATAAATACAGAAGGGAACTCCATGAGATAAAGTGGGAGCTTGAGCTCATGCTCTTATACTAGAGCAAGATATGGGGCCCAAGGACAGATCAAGAGGGATAAAGCACTGTTCTAAGTATTCTACATGTTATCACAAATTTATTCCCACAACAAATTTATGAGGTAGACACAATTATTCTCATTACATAGCCCCAGAAAACTGAGCTTTAGTGTGCTGGATAAAGTGGATAAAGTCTCCCATTTGCTCTTCCAAATCCATTCTCCACCCTTCTCCTTCCTGCTATTTGCACTGGATGGTACATGATGGATTCCATCAATGAACTCCTTATTGTCTGGCTCCACATTGATTTCAGTTAATGGAGAACACTATAAAGAGGTGAAAGGAAAAGAGAATGGGGTTGTGGTATTTATCCCCCTGAAGCCCTTCCTGCTGGTTTGCTGTGCACTAGATGCTTCCTCAACAAAAGGGCATAGCATCTGACAGGTGGCTATGCAATACAGCTTTCTCTGCACCTTCTCCTGAGCACTTTAGGCCTAGGATGGGAAAAATGCCCCTCTGGGACTAGCCTTGGATTGGTGCACTATCTTTAGTGTTTTCTCTACACCCTGCCCAATCCTTAAACAATTGCTTTTTAAATGTTCTTTAAATTATCCAACCGTAAACCTGATCTTAAGGTTTGCAGAACCATGTTGGCAATTAAATAACCAACAATTCCAAAAGCAAGGCCCTAATGTAAGGAGAATGGATGGGACTTTGAGATATAGGACATTTGAAACAGCTATAGATGAAGCTAAGCATTCTGAACACACAAGCCTCTGAACATACTTTGCAGAGTTCAGGAGCTCTCTCACTCAAGAGCATCCTTCCACCCACTCTCTGAGGAAACTAGCTTAATCTTGAATAAAAGGCTTTAAATGACTAAGCAAGGAAAGTTGCCTCCTCACAAAATAATGCCTATTCTCAGAATCTACCTCTGCGGCTCCTCATTAACTCTAACAAGAGTCAGAGCCCTATATGGTTCAGACAGGATATACAAGGCCAACGCCAAAGGAGATAATCCACAAAGGAGATAGAACATATGCTGGCAGGACAGGGAAGCATGAATAGAAGTATATTCTAAGAATATTAGATCAAGAAGAATGAAGCACGAGGCTTGATCCAGCTCAACTAATCAACAAGAAATTCAGAAATAATGTATTAGATCATAAACATGACAGTAGTGTTAACAGTCCGCTAAGTTGGCAACTGAAGCTAAATCTAAAAGTTACCTATGTCAGGGCTCAGGGGTCAGCAAACTATGGCCCATGAGCCAAATCCACTTCACCATCTATTTTTCTAAATAAAGTTTTAAGTTTTTTAGGAACACAACTAAATTCATTTATTTCCATATTATCTGAGATTGCTTTAGAGCTACAATGGCAGAGCTGAGCAGTTGAGACAAAGACCATTTAATTCTCATAGCCTAAGTTATTTACTGTTTAGTCCTTTACTGAAAAAGTTTGCTGATCCTTGATCTACATCATTGAGGTCAAAATGCTGGAACACTCAAGAGTTACTAGAAAGGAAGAAGCCCCAGGGGTAAATGGGAGGTTAGGATGAGTTGATTATAAGTAATTTGCTCACCACCCCTAACCATAGCTCATGGGCTGCCCAGAGAATACTTCCTTCACTAAGGCATTGATGAGAATGGCACTAAGAGGTTGAAAAACTCTTCTTGTTGGCTGTCCTGTGCAAGTTAAAGACAATGATACTGCATTAAAATTTGCTTCCCTGGTCTCAGTGAAAATAATGGGATCCCCGGGGGGAGAAGCTGGGTGTTGGCACTAACCATCAGCAATAAGGTGCATGCAATTAAACAAGAAGCCTCTGGAAAAAATGAAGCCAGATTGTGTGGGCCCAGAGAGATGTGTGGGATGGGGAATTGCTCACAGGAGCCCTAGATATGAAGCAGATGGGCCAACAATTAAAGTATTTCTGTACATGTATTGGCAGGAATATTCCAGATCTGGTCATCAGAAACTTAAATCACCATAGTAAGGATTTATGGTCCCTTACCCAACCAGACGTAATCCAGTTCACAAATTCACAGGCCCTTCCTTGATGGAAGGGGAAGCTGGAACCCATGAGGAAGGCCCATGTGACACAGCCAGGGTGTACCCACTCCTTCGCAGAGGTACCTGTGGCCATTTTACCAAGTTGTGCACTAAGGAAAGGAAAACACTCAGACCTTCTGAGGCTTGTTAGAGCTTGATTATAATCTGCTGCTAATTACTGAAATACCACCATTGCCCAGAAAGGACTTTTAGGAATTCTCGGCCCAAATTCCTCTAATAATTGATCCAGTGGGCCCACTGGGGAGAATGAGATTAGGGTATTTGTTCCCCCAACTCCCTCCCTGCAATGTAACCACAGGCTGGCTGCCTCCCTTAATTCAAGTTTACAGCTCTGGTCTCCATACACATTTCTCTTTCTCCAAGTTCCAGGAACCACTTTTTCCCCCTTGCTCCTGCAGACATAGGCATGGTAAGCATATATTGCCATTACTACTCCTACACTAAGGCTTACCTAAACTCTACCGACATACCTTTGTAAAAAGTCCCCAAATTCTGTTATAGTCACAATTCTATATAACAAAACCCACACGACTTCAGCACTAATACAGCTTCTAACAATAAGCATTTATTGCTTGAATGTTTTGTTACCAGCTGGACAGTCAAGCTAGTCAATCTTTGGTCAGGTTCAGTCATATGTCTGACAGCTAACTGATGGCTGCTGTAAGACCACCTCAGCTCTGTTCCCCATGCCTCTCAACCTCCAGGAGGTTATTCTAGACGTGCTCCCATGGTGGTGGAAGAGGCGCAAAAAAAGGAGCTCCATATACAAGTCCATTTTAGGCTTCTTCTTGTATTCCTTCTGCTAATACTGCATTGGCCAAAGAGGATCACAACGTTGAACCCAGTACTAAAGAAGAAGAAGTGGGGATATATGGCAAGAAAAACTCTTCAAAGTCACATATCATAGGGTATAAGGGGAGAAGAATGAAGAATTCAGACCATCATTGCAAACCAGTACATTTACCAAATTACTCAATTTGAATGTGCCACCTTTTCCTGATAGGATTCTAATTCACTTAGAGATATTTAAAAGGTATTTGAGTTTACCCACTAACAAATCAAAGCTGGTAAATAAACTAGGAAGTCTAGTTACAGTATCCACACCAGTGACCATCATCTTGCCTTGGGTTCCATACAGACAGAAGTCGCTACAAAGGACAAAGGCAAGCAGGAAAAGGCAAAGCAACATTCAAAAGTCAAGAAGCTGCACTACTGATCGGGTCCAATGGATGAGCATAGGAAACAAAACAAAAAATAAGGTAGTATCCAGATAAATGTAGGATCAGGATATGAATAGGACAGAAATATGAGAATCTTCTAGAAGAAAGAATCTGAAACATTAAATATGAACAATGGGGAAGCCCCAGAGTTCACATTTATTGGCTCTAGCTACATGGTGGATTTAATTGATCTAAAGGTACAGACTCATGTTGGACAATAGGGATTAACAAAGTTTATAAACATGGGGACATTATGAAAGTTTTATAACTTTTGTATACTATAAATATAGAACTATACTTACTGGTTCACTTTCTTGATCATTCCACATGGGCTTCCCTCTTTGACACCCCTATTCCTTGTCATGTTGACCTCTCTTCTCCTTGATATCCTTCCTCATCCCCTTTCTTGTCTATTAGCCTTAAAAGTGCAACTAAAGGGAAATAATGGGCGTGTCCTAGTACATATCTCAGAAGCTGTCCTGGTTGGCTGTCATCCATTTCAATGAATTCTTCCCATTTTCTCATTAGATTGTAGGACTATTTTAAGATTTCTCAAGTTAATCACTAGTGTGCAAATTAGACAAGGAAACTCAGAAGCCAAGCTGAACAGGAGGAAGCCATAGCTGAAAAAAAAGTTACTGCCTTAGGCCATAGAAAATTCTTATCTAAATATTCTTTCACAATTTCATTATTGTGAATTCAGGAAAACAGTGTGTGTCTGTTTGAGTCAAAGGGACAAAGGGAAAACAACACCCTCCCCCTCCCCTACTAGGTCAGGAGTGGTGACAAGTGGAAATGAGGCACGAGAGGGTAAGGGGAGGGAAGACTATCACAAAGATACAAGCTATAGCATTTTGGAGACAGCTTACACGAAGATCTCCAAATTTCCTTTCATCAACAGAAAAACACACTTCTACAAACATAACAGGATACAATTTTCTCCAAGTTCTCATTAATGTTTGAATTTTAACAGAATGCCAGGCAGAAGCCACAATGAAATGTCATCTTTAACAATATAATAAGATTTAAAATCTTGTAGAATGTCTACATGATAGATCGACCTTCATATGAAATCTCTTCTATAACGACATCTTCTATTCTGTGTAATAGTGCATATTTTGCATTCCACAGCCAGTGTAACACACAGGGAGAACATTAGCAGTCAGAAAAATAGTAAAAAATATTGCCAGATGTTAAATCTTTCTGGATACGAATAACCTCATTTATTAACAAAATAAATCCCAGAATATTCATGGCTGGGATCGGAAAAAGGTTCCTCATGTAAGGACAGCAGCTGGACATTACATCCAACCTCTGTTCTCTCTGGAATCACCTTCTCCTTTTCTTAATTCCAAGGCTACCACCATCCTGGGTTGGGGTAGAAAATATTGCTGTTGCCCATTTAATTCTCTGGTTCAAACCCTGTGGTCCAAATTGTGGTTGAAATTACATTGAAACAGTTAAAGAAAAATTTTACAAAAGCTGAAGATCACAAAAAGGAAATCTACTCAGAAAGTAACTTTAAACTAGATACATATGTAATGACTATAATATTTTTCAAATAATATAACCATGTATTTTTAATTCCCTATGGCTCTCTCAAACAATAAATGAAGTATTTTCATTGCTTTTGCTGTAGAATCCATAACACCTAGAAAAAAGAAATTGTTCAGATTTGAGAGTTAAATTAGATTTGTTAAATTCATGGTGAGAAAACAGCCTTGAAAGCCTGGTTTCCTTGAGCAAAAGCACCCCTACCCATGCCTACAGCCCTACAAGCGTGCACAAACACACACATACACACACAAAACACCCCTTAATTTCCAAAAACTTCTCTTCCAATATCAAGAAGCAAAGTTTGGAGAATTTTTATATAGCAGATTATCAAGCACAGAAGAGAAGATATGTGCTAAGGAAAATTCCCCCAATGGCTAAGCTTCTCTTTGAGAAAAAGGAAGAGAAGAGAAAAAAACGTAGGGTAAATAATTTTGAAGGGACTTCCTGCTCTCCTCCTTACAACTGAGGCCAACCTCACTGTCTGCAGAAAAAGTTATTGTGTGAAGGGAGGCTGACTGAAACACACACGTGTTGTGGGACATCTAGAGGAGAAGGCATTTTTGCTTCCCCTGCTGTGTAAGCCTCTCTGATAAACTCTGGTTTCTTCATGGTGCAGCTCCCAACATTGCTCCCTAACAAAAGTGTAGAAATAGCTGAGGCAAGTGCCTGTAGAGTCCCCACCACCCTAGTGGTGGATCTAGATGCAGAAGTTTCCACAACTGTGAGGAAGAGGAAAAAAATCAGTGAGGATGCTAACGGGCACTCTTGCCATGGGGGTGGAGGATCCCATTTTGAAGAATAAAGCAACCTAGGGCAGATGCCCTGGGCAAATCACTGAGACATTAAATAATATTCCTGACCAGGCTGCAGAAAGTCAGCAACATCAGGAGAACAATGAGGAGGCTCAGTCAGCAAGCTGGAAGCACTAACCTTGGTCATGCCAAGAGAAAGACCCTCTACTTATCCCATCCAGAGATAGTCAGCAGAGAAAATAGCTGCTGCCTCACCACCCTGAGGATACTCAAGCTTCCTGTCTTGGGAAGCAGAGGGGAAAGAAAACTTTTGACAGGATGAAAGCAACCTTTATAGGAAGCTTGAGCTTTGAATTAAGTGAATTTTCACCTAAAAAGGCTGTTATGCATTAGAAGATATTGAGTTGCTTTTAGTTGGCAGGTGCAAGGTGTTTATCACCCCCTACCATAAACAGGAATAAAGGGAGAAGTTGAGTTCAGATATAGGAAACAGCTGGGCGCGATGGCTTACACCTGCAATCCCAGCACTCTGGGAGACTGAGGTGGGAGAATCACTTGAGCCCAGGAGTTTGAGACTAGCCTGGGCACCAAAGCAAGACCTCATCTCTTTAAAAAAAAAAAAAAAAAAATTAATTAAAAAAATTTTTAAAAAGAGAAAATACAGGAAACAAAGCTCCACTGTTTATAAACCCTTATTTGTAACTGTTAAATTCAGAATTCTCCGACATAAAAAATGTAGCTTTCTAATTTCTAGTTTACATACTACAAATATGTGGTGATTTCCTCAGAGCATTTAATCCCACAACAACCCTAGTAGGTAAAGACTTATTATTACCATTTTATAGATGAGGAAGCTGAGGCAAAGACAGGAGAAATAACTTACCCAAGGTCATAAACCAGTGAGTGCTCGGGCTGGAATTTGAAATCAGGCGGTCTAGCTTCATACACCAAGCTCATAACCACTTCACTCCTCTGCTTTGGAAATGTTTCTTCTTTCCATTCTTGCGGCTTCTAAGAACTCCTTTCGAAGGAGGTTCTTCGCCTCTTCTAAGGTTACTTTTCTCTGACTTTTTCTTCCTGCTCTCTTCTTCCTTTATCTTTTCTTTCCTACCTTTGGTATACCCCATCAACCAATGAAGAAGACAACACTTCCGTGAGTAAAGCAACCAATCACATTTACTGTTACTGTCAAGCAAACCAGCCAATCACATTCCATTTACTGTTACCGTCAGTCAAACCAGCCAATCACATTCCACTTACTGTTACTGCCGAGCCTCATTTTCTCAGCAATATGTCCACCTGCTCTGAGACGTCTTTGTCACAGCTGACTTCACAGCTGCTCCAAACAGCTGAGCCAGCTAAACATCTCTGAACTCCTTTTCCTGTAGGTTTGACTCAAAAAGGCATCCAGATGTGTCAGATAGATGTAAGTCTTGATTCAGAAACAGTAAGCATGGCTGGGGCCACGGATGCGTCTGTGCTTGGTGGGCATGCCTCGGGCTCCTCCCTTTTGATAGACCTCTGTGCTGGTCTGCAGACCTGCACAGATGGCTCTGTCCACATCTCTGTTTACGAGGCCATCGCTGTGATCATGTGGACGCCTGGAGCGAAAACAGATTTGCCTCACTGATTTCAGGGAGCCAGAA
This sequence comes from Avahi laniger, assembly GCA_963575035.1. Taxonomy (NCBI): domain Eukaryota; kingdom Metazoa; phylum Chordata; class Mammalia; order Primates; family Indriidae; genus Avahi; species Avahi laniger. The sequence goes on from CAUYSK010061198.1 coordinate 18,421, forward strand.
CGGTGCTATTTTGCATATTTGTGCAATACTTAATGTTGTCTTATTTATTGTAATTTATAAAGATGCCATAGATTGTGACTTGAATGTTTCAGGACCTGTAGTCTTACGTTTTGGCACATGGTGATGCTGAGTGGGAGTGGTTGACTTATATCCTATCCTGGGCCTTGTCCTTCAATTGTCTTCTATGCCCCAATCATCTGTAAATAACAAAAACAAAAACAAAAAAATTTAGGTTGAACCTTTGAGAAAAAATGAAGCCCAAACGTGGATGGTTTAAACTAAGTATTTTGTATGGAAATAAGATTTTCCTGAATTATCTGAATAATTCTATAGTCACTTTTTCTCTAACAGTTTAACTTCAGAGGGGTAAACTATTGGCAGAAAATTCTGAGGAGCATTAACTTATTCTTATATTTTGAAAAAAGAAAGAAAATCCTCTAGATGTATCTAGAAGCTAAAGAAAGGACAGTTTTGCATTTTCTGTTGGTCACTATACTTAGAGATGGCTACTGGGGAAATACTTGTTTTCCATATAAGCAAAGTTTGTGCCTATGTAAATGGCTAAATTTTTTCTATGTATAATGTGTTTTAAAAGCTGCCTATCTGTAAGTTCATTTTATGCTTTAATTTTTGTGACAAGGTAATTTCAAAGAATAATTCTATTAAATATAAGTAACTAAAATATTATTAATATTTCTATGTTCCCTGAAGTGGTTTTAATTCTTACTTCAGTATTATGACTTTTATTACCAATAAAAATTAAATGTGCACATTAAATGTCTAACATAATTATTATTTAAATGCAATACAAAATATTTATTATCATATGCTAAAGTCAACCAAAATTCAAAAGACTTTGAACAGTTAAACACAGGCCTAAGGGCAATATTTATTTCCACTTGATATATAGAATCTGTAGCAACTAAGTTAAAATATCTTGAAGGGAAAAGACCACATTTCACATGTCTTTTTTAGTAAAATCTTAATAAACCCCAGAACAGAAAAAGGTGTAAGAGGAGAGAGAAAACTGGGATTTGTGACATCCTGGTCATAGCTGAAACTATGGGAGTGACTGAGGTCACCCAAAGAGAGCTTAGCAGTGACAAGAGAGGTAGAAAGAGGACAGAATCCTGGGACACCAACATGGGAAAGGCAGGAAGAGGAGGAGGGCAGGGAGTCCATGAAATAGACTGATAAAAATCTGCAGAGCCATGTAAGGAACTCCAAGAAAGAATGGTACCATGCAGGAGTGAAAGTGGCTGAGAAAAAAGAGACAAGGACAGAGGATGAGTGAGGAGGATTTTCAAGGTTGGCAGGGTGTGTGCCTGCATACCATACACATGTGGGTGTTGACCAGTGCTGTGCTTATAGTTGTTGAGCAATTAGCATAGTGAGAGGTGACTGGCCTGGAATGGAAACTCTTCCATATGTGCCAGATGGTGCCAGCATGGCAAGGAGGCGGTGTGTTGTTGAGTGGGCTATTTAAATAAACACCCAAGCCAAAACTGAGTTTGTCACTGTGTCTATGGAAGTGGCTCATGCTGTCACATTCAGGTCAATGTAGAAAGGAAATATAGTTAATGACCGAGAGCACCGTGCTGGAGTCAGACCCCCTAGGTTCATATTCTAATGTATTTACTTACTTACTTGGGCAAGAAAGTGCCATCTGCAGAGTGGAGATTATAAAAGTATCTGCCTGTGAGGACTGCAATTTAATGGAGCCATTAGAGTAGTGCCTGGCACCGAGTAGGTGCTCAATTAACATTAGCTACTATTATGAATAAAGTGTGACACACTCCTCTTGACACTGTGTATCAGATAAATTAATTCATATGTTGAGCTCCAGTCTAAGCACAAAGTTGTCATATTCCTATTTAATACACACATATAGTGACTCATTTCTGGAGCCCATCTGTGCCCTGTTACCTCTCAGTGCTTTTGTGCATGTTCAGCAGTGGGTCCTCCCACTTCCTGGTCAGGCCTCATGATGTCAGCACTGCTGTCAGTGAGCCTCCTTTGGGGACTACCCTGCTAGGTCCCAAAAGCCTCAACTGAAGGGGCTATTGCCACCACCCTGAGGAAGGGGCAGGGCTACCCACCCCACTTTACTGAATCAGGAAATGGGGAATTCCTTTACTTCTCTACAGCACACCTCAGATCAGGCTGGAACCTCTCACAAAGCTTCACAGAGTGTGTAGATGACCAAAAGTCTAATACAGACCAAAAATATAACTTATTTCCTGATGCAGCTGCCCTCACAGCCCAGGAAGCCACCTTGCGTTCAAAATGTCTCCCAAGATTTCACACTGTCTGCACATGGCAGGGACAGCTTGTGGGTCTAGGCTATGAAATCAAGGCCCAACTTTCGCAGCCTCCAAAATGAAGAAGGGTCATACCTACCGTGGTTCATCTTCTCAACAAAATCTCCGCAATCCCTTGCAGAGATAGCTAGCTCTCTCCATTAATCTTCTCCTGGAATGTAGGAACTCAGTCTTTTATCCAAAGCACATGTGCACTAAGGGCAGGGCCCCAAGATGGTGTTTCACAGGTGACACCACCTGGAAAGTATGAGTGGCATTTCTTCTTGACACTCCAGGAAGTGTGCGTATGCATCCAGGTAGACAGAGGTCTCTCAGTTCCTCAAGAAGGGACAACTACTGTTTCTGAGGATGCTCTTTACTCACCTTCCTCTGGCCCTTGCTTTGGGACCAGAATGTGGAGAGTAGTATCATCTGCCAACCCTTAATTAGATGACACCAGCCCTTCCCTCTACCTTTCCTCACTAGCCTAGTGATCATGCTGGCTTCCTCATTCCCTTTCCAGGGACTCATCCACCTCTCTCTGTTCAAGGGATCCCTGTGACTTATCTCATTAGTCCCCATGAGTGTCCACAACCCTCTGATGAAATGGCCATCTCCCCAAAGCCAAGACAAAATGGCAAATATTTTCATTTTGTGAGTACGTAAGAAAAACCTCAAGAACTCTCATCTTTAAATGTTGAGCACAGCCCCTCCAGACTGGAATAAATGTTGAGGATCCATCCTGAACAATGATGAGCTGTTGTCACTGGCTAAAGTTCTGCTAGGAGTGTTGTGAAGCCTCTCACTCTTGCTGTCAAGAGTGGTCCTCTCCCACCTTCTCTTTAGTTCCAGGACACCAGAAAGCTTTGGTATTCCTGCAGATCAGCCTGCCCTGGAACACCCCACTAAGGAGAGCTCCAGCCAAGGACCACTTGAAAATATTTAAAATAAAGCCTATTTGCAGCAGATTGGAGGGGAAGGAGTAAGAACCACAAATCAAAATTAATTTTCATAAATGTGATGAAGGAAGGAAGGAAATAGAAAAATGATGTGAAGTACACATCAATTTTAGAGAGAGGATATTTCACTCATTTCTTCATTCATTCTACAAATGCTAAGAATGCACAGTTTCGGGTGCTGAGCCAGGCACTAGGGCCGGGTGTGTCAACTGTAGGCCACAGCAGGTGCCCAGCCCTCACATGGTTAGAGTCAGTCTAGAGTGGGGTAGAAGTAGACATTAGTTAAGTAATAACACAAACAAACATAAAATCAGTCATTAGAAGTGCTGCAATGGAAGGTTAAAAGTACTGTGCAAATATATAACAATCGTTCCTGAACCTGTTAAGAGAATTCAAAGAAAGGCTCCCTGAAGAAGTGACGCTTGAACTGAGATATAAAAATTGGAGAGTAAATGGAAAAGAGAGAACACAAAAGGCATATACTTCTTGAAGAAAATCATCTCTAAGTCTGGATCTACAGAGCCGTTTTATTACTACACGCTATGAGTGTTGAGATGGATATTACTACTATGCCTGTATATCAAAATATATTTGCACATAGCATATAATCAAAATTACCTTATTTTCAAAATAACCAATAATGATCTTCTTGAATAGTTTAAAAGAATAATTCAGAAGCAACAGGTCTTGCAAGGGTGAAGGTACTTAAAGTCCATACATGGGTTGGGAACAACTTAGAACCTGGCTTCTGAATTCCCAGGTGCTAGCATTGGCTTCCCATGAAGTAAAATGGCCTTGAGAAAGTCACTCAGTCCTTTAGAATCTCATTCTCACACCTGAACATTGAGAAGGTTATAATAAATTACATTGAAAATCCTTTCAAATTCCAAAATTCCATATTTCTGTAATTATTGTCTGCAGCATCTGGAAACCTAAAATTGAAATAAAATAGTTATCTAAAGACACTTTTGCAGTGTGAATATCTATGTAAAATAGCTAGGGAAAAAATTAGTTCAATCCTACTTGGAGTTAAGAATAGCTTATCCCTTAAATTAGGCACTTTAAAAAAGTAGAATAGGAATAAACTCTTTCACTAAGCTCTTTTTAAAAATATCAATTTTGGGGAAATGGAATCCATTTTGAAAGTCTGGCAGAAATATATGCTGATGGAGTTTAGGATGTAAAGGAACTGGAAACATCTTGCAGTGTTACAACTCATTAAAGTACTTACTAGACCATGGAGTACAGCATCTGAGAAGCGAATAGGGCTCTGAAACACTGTTTTCTTAATTAAAATCCTCTGTTTAATTCACTTGAAATACACAGAAAAAAAAGAAATAAATAAGATGAAAATTCAAAGCAGAGCAGTTGTTGGGAAACATTGCCCTAAGTTCTGGCTATTTGTTTTTCAACTTGCAGGGCAGTTCAAGTTGTATAATCACGATGTAGTTAAAAATATAATGAGGAATTGGCACTGGTAGTTTTATAGGATTTGAAGATTGGTTTTCATGCACTAGGCTTTTTTGTTATTTAAACTTTGTTACTGTCATCATTTTTCTAGCTGTTGAGTTTAACCTTTGCACACCACAGATTGCAGGACCATAGAGCATGCTCGAAAACAAATGAAAAACGTTATTGAGCCCAGTGATCCACAGGGCATGTCATTCCACAGTGAAGTTTGCATGCAACGAGCACTCTTTATTTGCTCCCATGTTTTTAAGCCAGGCATAAACTTCCCAATTTATAAGCTACTGTCTATGAATTTAGTTATATGACTCCCTATACGCCTCAAAAAAACCATTTAAAGGCTGGTCTACATACAGATAAGGTAGAGAATTTTTGAATAATCACAGAATCTGAGGACTGAATCAGACCTCGAGGTCTTTTAGATTACTGTTTGTCAAATGTGCCTGCAAATCAGAATCATTGGAACCTTGTTAAAAATTTTTAAAAATTATAAACTGACAGGTTATTTGGGTCCCAATTCAGTAATCCAAAATAGAATTCCCCATGGGAAAAACCTTGTCTAAATAGTTACAAGTGCTCTCAGGTAATACCTGAGGAAAGCAGATCCAGGCCAACTTTCCATCTGAAATTTGAATCTCAGCCTTGTGTGGTTCCTAATACTTTATGTGCATTGCAGTCACCTGGTCATTATTTTATTTTGCTTTCAATATTGAATCCAGTGCTTATTCCATAGATGTACTCAATTAAAATCTCCAGAATAGGTGATGTGATGGTTAATTTTATGTCAATGTGACTGGGCTAAGAGGTGCCCAGTAAGCTGGTGAAACATTATTACTAGGTGTGTCTGAGAGGGTGTTTCTGGAAGAGATTACATTTGAATTGCTAGACTGAGTAAAGATGATCTGCGCTCCCCAACATGGGTAGACATCATCCAATCCATTGAGGACCCAAATAGAAAAAAGAGTCAAAGAAAGACAAATTTACCTCTCTTCTTTAGCTGGGACATCAATCTTCTCTTTCCCGGAGACAACAATGCTCCTAGTTCTTGGACCTTCAGGCTCAGACTGAGATTTACACCATTGGTTCTCCTCGTTTTCAGGCTTTTGGGCTTGGACTGGAACTACAGGCTTTCCTGGGCCTTCAGGTGCAGACAGCAGACTGTGGGATTTCTCAGCCTCCATAATGGAGTGAACTGATCCCATAATAAATCTCTTTCTATGTATCTTTATATTGTGTGTGTTGGGGGGGGAGGTTATTTGCTTGTTTATTAATGTTCCCTGGATGATGCCGATTCCCAGGCTGGCTTAGGAGCAGCTGCCACCCTCACTCTCCATGACAGAGTTTAGCCCATCTCTGCTTGAACACCTCCCAGCCACGCCCAAACTACTTCCACTTTACATAATTATAAATATTTTATTTTTTCTACCTAGAAAAACATATTTTTCTCATTCATCTTTTGCACATAAAAACACCCAATCTATGAAAAGAAGTAGATAATTCTGTTCCTATTATCAATGTATTCACAGTGACTTGAAGGCAAGCTTTTGTGTTGTGACAACATCTTCTCCACGGCAAGATGGGAGGAATGGACAGGGGAGGAGGAAAATCTAGTTAAAACCTGTTATTTGGCAGCACACACAAAACAATTAATTGACCGACTAAATTTTTAATGCTAACTGATAAATCCATCAGAAATACGGCCATATACAATATGGCATTATATATTTTGAATACTATAAAAGTCAGCTATTTAGGAATCTCTTTGAAGAAAATTACTGTTCATTAAATGAGCACATTTTTAATTCTAAATTGATGTTTTGAGCATCTAATATTTTGGGATAGCACTAGAAATATACTAGACTAAACTTTTAAATTTTTTTCAATAAATGTATATTGAGGGCTTCCTGCATTCAGGCACTATTCCTGATGCTGGGGACATAGCAGGAAACTTCAAGACCCTACCCCCTGTAACCTCCGTTTGGTAGGGGATAGGAAGGAAACAACCTCTAACAAAATAAATATATATAATAAAATATCTGGCAAAGATGAGGCTATGAAGAAAATAAATCAGGACAGAGACTGGAAGATGTTTAAGGACATCATCCAGTGCATAAGCATTAACTGGTATTTATTAGTATGATTTATGGGTGTGCATGATCTCCCTTCATATATGATTTTAACAATGTTGGCAATCCTAATTTCCATATTTATGGATATAGCTTTAGGAAAAAAATCTGCAAACTGCTCCAAACAGAGAGCTTAGCTGGTCAAGCCTGGCTTTCTGACTGCAGGTACCAATGCAGAGCCTGAGACTGCTGGTCATTTTCCTAGCCTCGCATGCTGCTCAATACCTTGAATCAAAATGAGCCACCTCTGTCGCACTGCCGTGCACCGTGTCAGCCCATGACACAATGACAGTACCCCTCATCCATCACCGGTGACAGTACCCTCTGTGTCATGTCAACATTTCAGGATGGGCTTCTCGGTGAATGCCTCTGTGGAGGTTTCTTCGCACATCTTGCCATCGCGCAGCTGCTCTAGGGTCCTGAGCATCCGTCCTCCGCCAGCGCGCAGCCGGGCAGAGCAGCACACACGGCGCTGTTTGCAGACTGGCTGCCTTCCAGGACAGCTGGTAAGGGCTAGTGCGGTGCTGTGTTGCTATGTATTTGTACAGTGATTATCACCTTTGTGGCACGGCTACAGGCTGATCAAACAGTACGTCCAAACTAAATCGGGATGAATTCACTACCCCCTCAACCTCTTTTTCAGGAGGGAAATAGGAAAAAGTGAGTCACGAATAAGCGTTAGAAATGACTAGTTTACGAAAACACAGAATTTGCAAGCTTAAAACGTCTTGCAGAGCATTACTGTGGTGCCAACAAACACGTTGATGCTAAGAGGGCTGGCCAAGTGTGCACTGCATTTTAACCAAGTGGATAACGAACAGCCACCACACGTTTCCATATACAAATCACATCTTTTACGGTTATAGTTTGTTTAGTTTGAAAGCTCTTTTATATACACTATATCACTGTATGTTCACTTGGTTTTCATTGAAAATATTTTTCAAATATACCATAAAATACAAATTTAATAAAATTACATGTTAAAATGTGTTGCTTAGAAAATTTCACCTTACTACCGAGAGAGAGACCGTGTCTAGAGTTAACTCAAAATTATCCATGTCCGTGGATGGAAACAAAGGAATAAATCATAGATAGTCTAAAATAATCCAAAAGCCAGTTATATCACAGTGGTACCACAGAACTCCATTAACTGTATAACTAATGTGTCAAATGTTCTGTTTCACCCATTTGAACTCAGAATCTTGCTTCCCCACTGGTTACTGCTGCCCTACCTCATCTTGAACTTCCCTAATGCATACTCCCATGGCACCATTCTGGGTTCTTCTACCTACCTCTTGGATAACTCCTTTTCCTGCTCTCTTCCTCTAAATATAAATATGTCGTAAGATTGAGTATAGCATGCTTTGTCCCTCCCTGTGTCTACTCTCTTCCTCCTTCACATCTTCAACTTTCATCTCTTTGAGGATGACTCAAAAATCTTTATTCTCTACCCTAAAATGGGCTTGCACAGATACCATGTGGAATGCTTCATTAAAGGCATTAGAACAATTGACCATTCATTTGGAAAAAAGTAAACATAGATTCTATCTTCATCCTAGGTACAAAACTGAATTCTAGATGGATTAAAGAAAATAATGTTAAAAAAAAAGTTTTTCTACAAAAGTACAGAGTGTTTTAAAGTTTGGAGATGATAAATAGATAAACAGATTGAAACTCTTTGATAATATCTTCTGAGATATACCAAAGGCACAGTTTTATTCAGTGAAAATCAGAGACACAAATAGTATATTATAGATGCATGTTCAGGAACTGATGGAAACACCGGGTAAACGCACACATCTGTTGCAACTTGGTAGTGCATTGAACTATGTGGCACTAATGAGTGACAACACATTGAACATATCATGCAATGTCATTGAACATATTTATTATAATATAATATCAATATGCCATTTTTTATGTACATTTACTTGTGCTTCTAGACTTTCTGACCACCTTTTTTAAAGAGAAAGTATGTGATTATTTTATTTAAAACCACAGGATAAGGGAGGCATTTCTACATGTATCATAAAATTCAAAAGCCATGAAGTAAATATTTTTAAATATTTTTAAATGCATTTTTAAAAGGCCCCTAAAGAATTCGAACTGATAACAGAAATTATCTTTAATGAATGGTAAATTTTTATTTATTCTAAAAATAGCTATTTCATTTTAATAATGAGCATATTATCATGAATTACTTATTCAAATTTTAAAGCAATAAACACGAAAAGGATTATGCAGTATGAACTAAGCCACTACTAATCAATACACTTCCTGAAACAATAAATTTTTCTGTCAACACACTTTTTTAAGATAAAAATACAAAGTGTAATTTTTCTATAATGTCTTCAACTAAGCTAGAATAAACACACAGAAAAAATAAATTTCTTTCCCCAACTCATCCAGGTAGAAAACCAGCTCTAGCAGTGTATAAGAAATGAGAGAAATAAATACAACTATTTTGATTAGAAATGTCAGAAACAAGAGGAGGCAATTCTGAGCAACAATAGGATAATAAATTATGGATTTAAACAGCTGTTTTCTAAGTTTTTTCCTTGGAACACGAGTACTTCAGCATATAAGTGTTCTATAGGGGAAACAAACTGCTTCATCACCCCAAAAGTTTGGAAGAAACCCAAGCTACAGATAAATATATTTCTTAACTTGCAGACTTACTGAAGCCCTTAATATGTTCATGCATGTGGTGACTCTCTAATAGAGGAGATAATATCAAAAGAATCCCACGTTCTTATCATAAAAGGGTGTTGAATTTTCCCTGCAGCTGCCGATCTGTACTTCATGGTGGGCTTATCGGCACCTCCTCCCCTTCCACGACCAGCTCGCAGGGAAACGACAACACTGCCGAAGTTGATGGTGTATTTTTACAGCATGAATCTTAGTTAGTGCTAAAAACAAATCATATTTTTGAGCTGGTCCAATTTTCTCACTTAAAAAGTAAGGAAACTGAGTCCCAGGATGGGGCAGTGGGGGGGTCAGCCCATAATTCTTATGTCACTCACCTGGCCATCATCAGCAAAC